>QRDG01000336.1:0-73964 GCA_012064385.1 Puccinellia tenuiflora
GGATGGCACATGTTCTTTCAGCATGGACGGCATTGGAGGCCTCGCATTCCTTGGCTTTCTTGAAGTCTCCCTTAACTGTGATGACGCCATTGGGTCCCAGCATTTTCAGCATGCTGTAGATGTAGCAGGGCCGAGCCATAAACTTGGCGAAAGCCGGACGTCCAAAGATTGCATGATATGCGCTTCTGAAGGGAACTACCTCAAAAGAGACGTCCTCAGTTCGAAAATTATCGGCTTCACCAAAGGTGACCTTCCGGGTAATTTGCCCCATCGAGGAAGCTTGTCGTCCCGGCACAATCCCATGAAACTTCACAGTACTGTGGGTGAGTTGTGACTCGGAAATACGCATCCTCTTTAACGTTGCGGCGTAAAGTATGTTGATACTGCTGCCGCCATCCATGAGTACCTTTGTCAACTTGTACTTGGGTTGATGACTAAGGCGTAGGTGCGCTTTGCAGGAACTCTATCCGGGTGATCGCTGCGATCCCAAGTGATGGGTGTGTCGGACCAATCCAGATATTGAGGAACTGCGGGCACCGTAGCATTGAGTTCTCGCCAAGCCGCCTTTTCTTTGCGTGAATAATTTGTTGCCAGGTTGACAATGAGACTTTCGGCATGCTTAGGGAATTTGCTGCCTTTTTCTTTGGAGGCAGCGTCATTCGACTCTGAAGCAGCTTCCTCCCTTCTCTTTGTCGTCCTTCCTGGACTTGCGCTTGTTCCTTGACTTGCCGGCTTTGGGGTCCTTAGCGATGTATCGATTAATGTGACATTGCTGAAGCGTGTGGGAACTTGTCCCATCTGGCCTCAGATGATGGACACAGGGGTTGTGCTTGATGTCGTCATACTTCACCGCTGGTGGCCGGGATGATTGGTTATTTGCCGGCTTCTTGCCTTGCCACTTGCCATTGCTTGAACCACCCTTTCCAAAGGCGGCAACGACCTCATGAGAAGGGCCGGCTTGATCTTCAACCTTCTTTTTCCCGGACTCGCGTCGGCGGTTTTCGGCATCCTCCCTGTTGTCATCATCGGCGGCGGCGTACTTGTTTGCACAAGCGAGTAAGCCCCCCAAAGTTTCCGACTCGTCGCTGTAGATCATGAAGTGGAAAGTCGTCCCCTTCCTCAGAGATTGCTTGAAAGCGTGGATCGCCTGAGTTTCTGAGACGCCTTCACAAGCGTTCTTGATTTCACTCCATCGTGAGATGAATTCACGGCTAGACTCATTCCTTTGCTGCACGCACCGCTGTAAGTCGAAAATTGACTTTGGGCGCTTATATGTGCCCTGGAAGTGCTGGATAAAAACACGCTTCATGTCACTCCAGGTATGAACTGTCCTTTCGGGCAGACCTTCAATCCACATGCGTGCCGTCCCGGTTAACATCAGGGGCAAAAATCGCACTGCTGAGTCGGCGCTGCCTTGATATATGTCACAAACACTGACGTAATCTGAGAGTCAGGTCTCAGGATTAGCCGTACTGCTGTACTTCTCAACCATCTTTGTTACGTTCGACAAAGTGGGAGGTAGAATTTGCTCTCTGATTGTTCTGCCAAAACACTTGGGGCCGAGGTACTGGGCATCTCTGGCCGACTTCCTCTCCTCGATTAGGCTTCGAACATCATTGGCTGGTGGCGGTTTAGCAACCGACTTTTCTTGTCTTGGTTCTTCCCTGTGACGGCTTTGGCTCGCCCGGCTTGCATTGCGCGGAGGGCTTGGAGTCCTTTGTCGTCGTGGAGGGGGTATGTATTTGGAAGGGTTATCTCCCTCTTTGCGCGGTGGAGGCGGCGGTGGAGGTGGCATATGACCTCTGTTATCCTCCCTTCGGGGTTGATTTTCCCCTTCACGTCGTCGCTCCTGACGGGGTGGAGCCACCTTTTCCTTGCGAGGATCCTCCTTTCGCTCTCGGCTCCGATGCCTTTCCTGACTAGCTTCACGATGGCGTGAAGAACCTGTCCGGGATTCCGCGCCTCTAGGCTGCTTGTCCTTCAGGTCCTTGCTGCCTTTGTTGTGACTGCTTGAGCCGGTCGGGTCGTCGTCTGGGTCGGCAGGGGCAGCAGCCATTGGCTTGTTGGCGGTTGACTTGCAAAGGCGAGAATCATCAACGAGCCGTCCTGTTTTGACTTGCGAATCATTCTGCTGCTGTTGTGCAACCTCCAGTAGATAAGCCGAATATTTAAGCCGAGCGTCACGATCCAGAGATTTGTCGAACATGACCTCCTGGGCAGCCTCCATGTTTTTGGCTGGGGTATTGAAGTAACATAGATTTGTCACCGGGTCACGTCGGTGGTGGTACTTCCTCCAGACTGAATCTACATGATTGGCTTCCCACTTGCTACGGAAATCCAACCTCTTATGCAAGTTCTTATCACGAGCCGGACGGAAAACATCGTCAGCCCCTTTTCCCCTGCTTTCGGATGAACTCCGTTTCCTTGTTTGTGAGCTCAACTTCACGCTCTACTATCTGGGCGGCTTGCTCCTCAAGTAGGGCGCGGCGCTTCTCAATGTCGTCCAGCGATGCGTTTGGAGGGAGTGGCGTCAGTAGTTGCTTGTAGCTCGCCATCTTTCTTTCGTGCTCCCTCTCCGCCGCCTCGCCGGTCTTAGCATCAATGTCGTCTCCTCCAGCCGGCCCTCTTTCTGTCCCCTTCAATGGAGCCAGTGGCGGCGCGAAATCCACCTTGAGATTTCCGGCTTGCGGAGTTTTTTCTTCGCCATTGGCGGTTTTCGAGGTGTTGGGGTCGGCATTAGGATCCGAGATGTTTCCCATCAAGACCTCGACAGGGCGTCCCAAACAGGACGCAACCTTCCAACTGAAATCGTCGGATTCTCCTTCAGATTCAGGGTCTTGCTCCATAGGAGCGGTGTCCACTGATCCGGCTTCTGAATCTGCCTCCATCTGCAAGGCAGGAAGGATTGACTCAGGTAGTGTCGTCGACTCGTTTGAGCCGGATTCTCCAGCCATGCCGACGAAGTGGAAACCCGGCGCCGCCCCTGAGGTTGCGTCATCTTCGGAGTCCTCATCGTCAGCATCAAACGCTAGATCCAGATCAGCTAGCTCCTCAGAGTCCAGGTCCGATCCGTCTTCAAAGTTGTAGGGGTGGGCGGTGGGCAAACTCGATGTGAAACCGAGATCGTCCAAAGCCTGGGCGGTGAAGCCGACGAAGATGTCGAAGCCGCCAATGGAGACAGTGGACCAGCCGGCGGGATCCTCCTTTGCCGGCGTCCAGAGGCCATCGTTGAAGACGTGGCCAGCTCCCGATTCGTCGAAGTAGCTCACCATGCCGACCGCGATGGTGTCGCCGACTCCGCCTGCAGCTCCTGGACAGATCGAAACCCCAGAGGTCTCCTGCCCCACGGTGGGCGCCAACTGTCGTGGTATTGTCGAATCTAGCCGCGGCAGGGGTGCCATCGAGCTAGGTAGAGCGAGGGGTTTTGGAGAAGTTGGGGATTCCGGCTTAGGGATGGACACAAGTTTACCCAGCTTCGGATCACACGACGGTGGCGTGATCCTACGTGCTGCTATAAATCACTATATAGGCAATATCGCCGAGTTACAGAGAGATCTCGCCGAGATTGAGGTTCTCGTCGAGATGGCTTGTATCAAGAGTGCGTGCCCTAAGGCGTCCCGTAGGCCGGCTTATAAAGGCGTCCGGCCTAGGGCTTACAGGAGAAAACCTATCGACCAAGTCAGAGTCCTAAACTAATCCGGCTTGGGCTTTGTCTTGTGGGCTAAGTCTTCCGCAATACCAGCCGCCTTCTGGAACCTTCCTTAGCCGGATGGGCCTCCTGCGCTTCATCATACTGGGCCGCCCGATAAGCCGGAATTCGGCTTATCACCACTATGGGCCACCCTAGTATTCTGGCTTAACTCCATATCCGTGAGGGTACCTGTTCGGCATAACCCCAACAGCCGCCTGTTGCCCTTGCTCCCGATGCTACTCAGGAGGTCAAGGATGCAGCCCAGAGTGCTTATGATACTGCTCTGGATGATTATGACCGGAAGGTCCAGGAGCATTCTACTGCTGTTGCGACGTACCGGCTGGATCTGACTGACTACACTCAGTGGATAGATGAGGATGCTCGTGCTGCTGCTGTCCTCACTTCCAGTGTTCTGCCTCAGTATGCTGCTGAGTTCATGGGTCTTCCCACCGCTGCTGCTCAGTGGACTTTTCTTCGTCAGCGCTATCAGCCGTCTGGCGATGCTCTTTACCTGTCTGTGGTTCGTCAGGAGCATGATCTTCAGCAGAGTGATTCCACTATTGATGAGTTCTATACTCAGAGTGCTGCTATTTGGCGTCAGCTTGATTCTCTTCGTACAACTGTGTGTGGCACATGTCCCTGCTGTCTGACTGTGCGCGCGGATCTGGAGTTTCAGCGCGTCTATGAGTTCTTGTCGCGGCTCCGCAAGGAGTTTGAGCCGCGTCGTGCCCAGCTGCTTGCCCGTGGTCGTGTTCCGCTCTCTGAGGTACTAGCTGAGCTTCGGGCTGAGGAGACTCGTCTTCGTGGTGCTGGTCTTCTTGAGGTTCCCTCTATACTTGCTGCTCGTGGTCCTCCTGTGCCGTCTGCTCGTGGTCCTCCTGTGCCGCCAGCCTCGTTGCGGTCTCCAGGACCGCCGATACTCTCTACTCCTCTGGCCCAGGGTCAGAGTCAGCCTCAGCAGCCCCGTGCACCTCCTCGTCCTCCCTGCGCCTACTGTGGCAAGACTGGCCACGATATCTCGAGCTGCTGGAAGAGGGATCCCAGCTTACGTCAGCAGTACCATGCTTGTAGGCAGGCTGGTTCTTCAAGATCTTCTGCTGTTGCCCAGACTAGATCGTCAGGATCTTCTGCTGCTGCACTGTCTGATCAGGACATTATCCGAGGTCTTTGTAGTCTGCTCGCTGCTACAGGCTCTTCCTCGACGGGTACTGATGGTTCTGTGCCTAGCTCTTCTGGCACCGCGCGACCACCACCTTCTACACAGTCAGGTACGTCATCCCCGTGGTATCTGGATTCTGGAGCTTCTTTTCATATGACTTCTGCATCTTCTATTCTTTCTGCTCTTCGCTCTCTTATTTCTCCTGTCCGTGTTATCACGGCTGATGGTACCTCTCTTCCTGTTTCCAGTCGAGGCACCCTTTCTACTTCCTATTGTTCTGTTCCTTATGTTTCTCATGTTCCTAGTTTTAAGATGAACCTGTTTTCTGCTAGTCAGCTTACTGATTCTGGTTGTCGCGTCATTCTTGACGCTGATTCTTGTGCTGTTCAGGACCGTCGTACACAGGCCCTGGTTGGAGCTGGCCCTCGCAGCCTTGAGTCCCCGGGGCTATGGGAGTGAGACTGGCTTCACGTTCCTTCCGCTGACAATTCATCTGCCAGTCCTCCTGGGGTTGCTGCTTCTGTCACTGGCTCTTTTCAGCAGTGGCATCATCGGCTGGGTCACCTTTGTGGCTCCCGTTTATCGTCATTAGTTCGTCGTGGTCTTCTGGGGTCTGTCTCAGGAGATGTGTCTTTACATTCGTGTCAGGGTTGTAGGTTAGGCAAACAGATTCAGCTTCCCTATCCTACTAGTGCGTCTGTATCTCAGCGACCTTTTGATTTAGTTCATTCAGATGTTTGGGGTCCGGCACCCTTTGCTTCTAAAGGGGGCCATCGATACTATATTTTGTTCATTGATGATTTTTCACGGTACACCTGGTTGTTTTTTATGCGCTCTTGCAGTGAGGTGCTCGCTATTTATCAGCGCTTTGTGGCCATGGTTCGTACTCAGTATTCCACTCCTATTCATGTGTTTCGTGCTGATTCTACAGGAGAGTATATCTCCCAGCACCTGCGCAGTGTCCTTGCTGAGCAGGGCACCCTTGCCCAGTTCTCGTGTCCCGGCGCCCATGCTCAAAATGGTGTCGCCGAGCGTAAGCATCGTCATATTCTTGAGACTACCCGTGCTATGATGATTGCTTCCTCTCTTCCGCCACATTTCTGGGCTGAGGCTGTCGCTACGTCGACTTACCTCATTAACATTCAGCCTTCTGCTGCTCTTCACGGTGGCATTCCGCTCGAGCGTCTCTCTGGTAGCTCTCCAGACTACTCGACTCTTCGTTTATTTGGTTGTGTTTGCTATGTCCTTCTCCCTCCTCGCGAACGCACCAAACTGACTGCTCAGTCTGTTGAGTGTGTTTTTCTCGGATACAGTGATGAGCATAAAGGCTATCGCTGCTGGGACCCTGTTGGTCGTCGGATGCGCATCTCTCGTGATGTCACGTTTGATGAGACGCGTTCCTTCTATCCTTGCCCCACCTCTGGTACTTACCCGGTGGATGATATCTCTTTTCTTCTCTTTCCTGATACACCTCCTGCTGTCCCTTCTCCTCCACCTCTTCCTTCTGATGCGCCCCCTTCGTTGGCGCCATCATCTCCTCCGTCTAGTTCTCCTAGTTCTCCTCGTTCTCCGGCTTCGGATTCTTCCTCTGCCGTTCCTTTTTCTTCCTCTTCTGATGAGTTGTCTTCTGCTGATGCGTCTCCTAGTTCTCCACCTCTTCCGCATGTTCGTCCGCGTCGTGCTCCAAACCGTTACTCTCCTAGTCAGTATGGTCTCTCTGTTGTCTCCGAGCCGACTTCTTATCGGGATGCTGAGCAACATCCCGAATGGCAGCTTGCCATGGCTGAGGAGATTGCTGCGCTTGAGCGCACCGGCACCTGGGATCTTGTTTCTCCACCTCCTGGTGTCCGTCCTATCACGTGTAAGTGGGTCTATAAAATTAAGACCCGCTCTGATGGATCTCTTGAGCGCTATAAAGCGCGTCTTGCTCCTGTGGCTCATATGACCACTGTGCGTACTCTTCTTGCTGTTGCTTCTGTTCGACGCTGGTCTGTGTCCCAGCTTGATGTTCAGAACGCTTTTCTTAATGGCGAGTTGAGTGAGGAGGTTTACATGCAGCCTCCTCCTGGGTATTCTGTACCTGATGGGATGGTTTGTCGTCTTCGACGTTCTCTTTACGGCCTGAAACAGGCCCCTCGTGCCTGGTTCGAGCGCTTTGCTTCTGTGGTGACTGCTACTGGTTTCTCTCCTAGTTTTCATGATCCAGCGCTATTTGTTCACACTTCTCCTCGTGGACGCACTCTTCTCCTTCTTTATGTTGATGATATGATCATTACTGGTGATGATCCTGAGTATATTGCCTTTGTCAAGGCTCGTCTTCGTGATCAGTTTCTTATGACTGATCTTGGTCCTCTTCGCTACTTTCTTGGGATTGAGATCTCCTCCACTTCTGATGGCTTTTGTATCTCCCAGGAAAAGTATATTCAGGATCTCCTTACTCGTGCTGCCCTTGTGGATGAGCGCACAGTTGAGACTCCTATGGAGCTTAATGTTAAGCTTCGTCCTACTGATGGTGATCCTCTTTTGGATCCCACACGTTATCGCCATCTTGTTGGGAGTCTTGTTTATCTTGCTGTCACTCGTCCTGATATTTCTTATCCTGTTCATATTTTGAGTCAGTTTGTCTCAGCTCCTACCACCGTTCACTACAGTCATCTCGTTCGTGTCCTTCGTTATCTTCGTGGCACGATTACTCGTCGTCTTTTCTTTCCTAGCTCCAGCTCTCTCCAGCTCCAGTGCTACTCGGATGCTACGTGGGCGAGTGATCCTTCGGATCATCGTTCACTTTCTGCTTACTGTGTGTTTCTTGGTGGTTCGCTTGTTGCTTGGAAGACGAAGAAACAGGTCGCGGTTTCCCGTTCGAGTGTTGAGGCTGAGTTGCGGGCTATGGCTTCGTTGATTGCTGAGGTGACCTGGTTAGGTGGTTGCTTGCAGATTTTGGGGTCTCTATTACGACACCCACTCCACTTTTGTGTGACAGTACAAGTTCTATCAGTATTGCACGTGATCCAGTCAAGCATGAGCTGACCAAGCATATTGGTGTTGATGCTTTTTATACACGTGCTCAGGTACAGGATCAGGTTGTTGCGCTTCATTATGTGCCTTCAGATTTGCAGTTGGCGGATTTCTTTACAAAGGCACAAACCCGAGCGCAGCATGACTTCTTACTCTCCAAACTCAGTGTTCTGGATCCACCCTGAGTTTGAGGGGGGGGGGAGGGGGGGTGTTAGAGTATATATTTGTATATTGTAGTTTTCCAATGTGTTAGGGGATTTCCTGTATATTTGCACATGTACATGTACTATATATTGTGGCCTTTGGCCCCCTGTTAATACAAGCATCTATTACCCTAACATGCACCACCAGGAGTCGATGGATTCATGCGTAGTGGTGGTGGTGGGGGGGGGGGGGGGGGGGGCTATGTGATCCTTAGGACATACATCAATCGTATTCCACACCGCCACCATGAAAGTGCATTCTTTACACAAATGGGAAGCAGTTTCAGGGTGCAGGAGGCAAAGCTGGCACAAGGGGTCATTCGGCCAACCCTTGGTGGCGATGAGTTCCGTCGTGAGGATGCGTGTGTGGAGGACCAACCAAGCGAAAACCTTGGACTTTGGCTCGGCGTAGGCTTTCTAGATTTTGCTCGACTCAATCTTGGGTAAGGAACCCATGAACTACGCGTGATATGTCGAGGAGGCAGAGTAAACTCCATCCTTTGTCCTAATCCACCTCATTGTGTCTTCCTGATCCTCCCTTAGATGGGTCTCATGGATGATGTTGGCCAAATCAATGAACTCGGCGAGCTAGGCGGGGTTAGATAGGCGGGCAACGGACTGGATCCAAGTGTCATTTTGCAGCTCTGCCCGGACAGTTCTGTTCTTGCGAGTGGCAATCTTGAAGAGGTTGGGGGCCTGACGACCATTTTTCGTACAGAAAAGTGCATGAAGGAAACGCCATTATTTTACGGAAAAAATGAGGAATGCAACATGAGGGCTCTTCACAGAAGGTCACCCGTCATAATACTAGTACGTGTCTGCGTTAGTTTTCATTATCCATATAAATTAAAAATAGCAATTGATCTTGTGATGTAGTGTGCCAATTGGGTGGACGAGCAGACACACGAGTTCCCCGCTTTCCCGTTGCCAGTTAATTTCGTAATCTCGGTTGTTTCTTCGTCGCGTCACGGCACGCGCGAGCCGGAACACCGTCGGCATCGTTTGTCCATTTCGCCACGCGAGCCAAAGTGCCAAACCATAACGTTGGACGTTTCCATATACGCTGGGCAGATCATCACAGAGAAGGTTCTAGCCATTGGTGCCTGCCATATCACGAGCGAGTCAGCTCACTGATCACTTCCCGGGGTGTGCAACCACCATACGTGCACACTTCCGCCGGGCTCGCCGCGCCGTCCCCCTTTCCTTCTCCCGTCTCCAGCCGTATAAGAGGAGCAGAGCGCCGGCCAGAGAATGTACTCTCACCCACCATTGATTGATTGATTCATATCTTTTTGACGTCTAATTTCTTGAACCTCGAGATCGAGGTTCGACCGATCGAAAGGATGGCGGAGGAGGCGGCGGCTGTCGCGTCGGTGGCGAAGAAGGCGCCGGTGACGGCCCAGCGGCCGGTCCGTGCTGACCTGGAGAAGCACATTCCGAAGCCCTGTGAGTGCATGCCCAGCTTCTTCTTCTTCGACGATTCTCCTGCCGCAGCTTGTCGACGCGAATTCACAGTACTCCTAGGCCTAGCTATGACAATATATATGCAGACTTGGCTCGAGCTCTGGTGGCGCCCGACGTGAACAATCCTGAAGGGACCAAGGACGGCCGGCACGAGCACGAGCAGATGAGCGTCTTGCAGCAGCACGTCGCCTTCTTCGACCAGAATGGCGATGGCGTCATCTATCCCTGGGAAAGCTACCGAGGTAATTAAGCATTAGAGCGTGTTCAGAATGCAGCGATTTGACAAGTATCCTTTCAGTTAAGTTAGCAGGAGTGTTCCTAGTTAATCAGTACAATTTCCTCCAAGCATACAAGATGTAGCATGTTTGAGTACTGTTCTAAGGAAATTTTGTCATACAGTTCATGCATAGAGAATTATAGATTGCATTTGGG
Source organism: Puccinellia tenuiflora (assembly GCA_012064385.1). Lineage (NCBI taxonomy): Eukaryota > Viridiplantae > Streptophyta > Magnoliopsida > Poales > Poaceae > Puccinellia > Puccinellia tenuiflora. The sequence goes on from QRDG01000336.1 coordinate 9,965, forward strand.
TGTACTAGCTAATATGCAAATCAACACAACACGTGATTAAAAAATAGTGCCCCAGATACGAATCTTGTAATAACACTCTTTGTAGTTACATGATTTCAGTGAAAAAACATGGTATGGCAAAAATGTTTTCATGAAAAATAATATTATATTGAAAAAAATTATATTCCGGCTTAAAAAATACATAATGATCCAAACAAGGTTCCACAAAAATAATCAAATACATTTTCATTGGTATAATTATTTTTCAGAAAAAAACAACCTTATATGATTAAAAAAATCAGTGCCCCAGGTACGAATATGGAGTTATGGACAGCTCAGGTACATCTTGTAATAAACCTCTTTGTAGTTACGTGCTTTCAACCAAAAAACATGGTATGCCAAACATATTTTCATTTTTTATAACTTCATATAACCAATAAATAAATAATGATCCAAACAATTTCAACAAAATAATAAAACAAATTCCATTGGTTTCATTATTTTTTCAAAGAAATATCAATAAACATGGACTTTTGTAATTGATTTAGAATTTTCCAAAAAAATAACATGGAACAGAAATTTCACATATATGCCACACATATTTCTAGTCGGGCATGTGTCTCACACAAGTTTTGATGGGGTCGCAGCATGGAAAACAAAAATTTTTCTACGCGGCAAGCGGAATAAACCCCAAGGATCTAGATCTACGAGATGAAGATAGCGAAGGTGAGATCCAATCTCTTACCCTTGAAGATCAACAAACGCGTTTTGTCGGTGCAGGGGTTGGCTAGTCGATCCCCGCAACTAGACTCGTCTAGTCGCGAGGAGATGTATTATCCTCGAGATCCAATCCAGTGAAGTGCAGCAACGGGCAGCACCTCCGCGGCGTCCACACGTACGGCTCGATGAAGACGTCGACTCCTTGATCCCGCAAGCGAGACGATGTGGCCTTGATGATCTCAGCAACACGACGGTAGTGCCGGTGATGATGACGATCTCCGCGAGCAGGGCTTCGCCAAGCCAAGCAAGAGGAGAGGGAGAGGAGGAGGTGGCGCAGCCCCCTAGGGCTAGGGTGGTGCGGCAGCTCTTGGTGGATGTGAGGCGGCGGCAGCCCTCCGGGAGAGGAGGGGTGCGGCTAGGGTTAAGGTGGGAGAGGGGGTGCGGCTAGGGGCTGCCTCCAGGGTTGTGTGGTGCGCCCCCCCTCCCCTCCTTATATAGGAGGTCGGCTAGGGCTAGGGCAGGGGGCCGGCCGGCCCCTCTTTGCTTGCCCCCCAAGTTGGAGTCCATCTAGGACTCCTCCTTNGAATTTCTTCTTTTAGTGGCGCATGGCAACTGGTGCGCACAAAAAAAATTTAGTGGCGCATGAAATATTGGTGCGCCACAAAATAGCATCCCACCTATAGCTAGTTTCCTAGTAGTGCGGATGGACTGAATTGACAGGGTGTTTTATTTGGGAGACCTTCACCAATCACCATGTCCTACTTCTGGACGTTTTTTTTTTTTTGCAGTTTTCACTAGGCAATGGTCTAATATGTTGTAGTTTTTACCACTTGGTCATGTACAATTAGTAGACAACTGCCTCCTTGGCATGTCAATACTCCAATTCTATACCTAATAATAAAATCATTAAGTCTTCCGCGGTTTGGTTTGGTACGTCATTAAATTTATCCTTTAAAATTGTGAATAATTACTCTCCACTGCCACCCGTAAGTTTATGCCCCGTTTTGTTCGTCAAAGTATTAACGCTTCTTTGGTTTTGTTTCCTACCTCGCGTTTTCCGTAGTTTAGTTTCAGTACGTCGTGGATAGTTTGCTCGTATCGACCGATTCCCAATCAACCCGGCCCAACGCGGCACAAGATAAAGGAAACCGATTCCCGAATCACCTGAAGATAAAAGGAAAGAAAACGTCTCTACAAAAGCGCATCGACTCCGTCTCCCCGTGCGTGCGACTCCCCTTCTGTACAAGAGGAGAAGCTGTCTCCACCAACTCGCCGCAGTGCTGATTGTCCCCACCGAAGTAATCGAGCATAGCTACACTGAGTTAAGCGAATCGACACCGTTTTCTAGGACCAGGACGACCGTCGTTTGCATTGTTTCCGTCTCATCTTAGCACGCGTGAGCTGCCACGTCTTTCATGCTTGGGAACGAGGGGTGAAAGGGGGAGCTGTGATTTGATCTGCTGGCTCCACCGTCCAGCAGCCACGGCGTGGAGCAGATGGACTGATGGAGTCCGTGGCGGGCGGTGGGAAGGCAACAGCTTTTTTCCAACGGCGTCGTCGAGAGAGAAGATGTGCTGATGTGCTCGGTTCTTGAGAGAGCTGGAAGATTAAAGATGAGTGAATCGGAGGGGATTTGGGCTGCTGCATGTCCAGATTTGAGAAAATTGAGAGATTATGTGGGAGGATTAAGAGAATCTCGTTCTGTACTACTGTTTGTTTGAGTGGGAGAGAGCCGAGGCTACTTTTGCCTGCGTACTGCTGCTTTGTTGGAGAGCACACACCTGATAGTAGAGAGGTTCTATTCTACGTTCCTTGCATTGTTGCATCCTGCTTGCTACCCGCATTGAGAGAGCACGGAGGACCGACACATTTAATTTGCTTGGTTGTGTTCTCTGCATGAGAGAGCAGAGAGGACCCAGTTTTGTTGCTGCGTATTTAATAGCTGCAAAAACTGGCAGAGAATAGATAAATTTTTGATGATTTTGCAGGTTCTTCGTAACAAGCAATTGACTGATCGACCTATCTAGAGTTCCATGTTGTCGTCGTCACTTGTGTGGAAAGAGAATATTAGCAAAATGCGTGGAAGCAACGAAATCCAATTTAACAAAAGTTAACATTTTAAAAAAGGTGTGGTAACCACGAGAACACATTGTTGATGCATTATTTTTAACTTTTTAAGTCAATTAATTGTTTTTACAGTTCATAGCTATCACCATTTTAATATTCGATAAATATTTGGGGAAGATAGATAGGAATTAGCGGTCGGTCGTGTTTACTTAGTCAAACTAATGCCACATCTCACCACTTACCAAAACTATTTTCAAGTTTGACCCCTGAGGTCGGCGCTAACAGGGATGAAGCCGAACGGTCGTTGCCAACCGATTCCTATGTCGAACAAAGGTCGGTTACGTTGACCATGGCGCCCAAACCATGACGCATCCAAGTGACAAAACGTCTTGGTGAAGATTTGCACACATTTAGCTCTAACGTCATTGCGCCGACCTTAGGGTTTAGATTTCAAAATAGTTTGGGTCAGTGGTTAGATGTGGCATTAATTTCGTCAAAGGGCTAGATTTGACAAAAAAAAATACGTCGTTACCCTTCACCTTACTATCTTTTTTGTGCAAATTAAAGAGACCAAATTATTATCTTTATATCTCGACTTATCCGTAGCAACGCACGGACATTTTTGCTAGTAATATACAAAAGTATAAAAAAAACATATTTTTTTATAAAAGTGAATTGTTTCATCCAAAAATTATGTTTTTGTAATATACCGTAGATTCTAATAGACTAAATACGCCTATCTAACTTGTTTAGCAAGTGGAACGATGTACAACTAACCATCCAGGTTTTATAAGTTCTCAAGGACGCAGATTTGAGTTCTTGTTACAAAAAGATGTAATAGTGCTTCCTCTACCGTATTCTTTAAAAAAACTCCATTCTACGGGTAGCATCAAATTTTAATTAAAAATACGTTTATGCTTATATTTCAAATAAATACTCATGATGCACTAAACAGATCATAGGAAACTAATTATACGTACAAAAATTATGATTTTTTGGTAGATGCTTTATATGGTTTCTGCACATAAATTTTATATAAAAATATCATAACAATAAGTTCATAATTGTCTATCCGAGAGTATTTATTCAAAATAATTGTTGGAAATTAATGCTCAAAAGTAGGTTTACTATTTGGGCGGATAATTATTCTCCTGTCATTTTTTAGTGTGTCACAAATATTCGATTTGTAAGCTATTTAGACAAAAAAAGAGTAACCATTGATGTTTAATATAATATTAATCCATTACATCCTAGTGTGTATCCACAAAAAATTATTTTAGGATGAATATTTTTTAATGATTTTTCAAAAGATGTGCAATTTATATATCAATTGAAGCTTTGATATGAGGTGCTAGCTTTTAATTTTCCTTTCAACGGGGCTAGAATGTTGATCAATTAACTAAGCGGTAGAAACTACAACAAATTAGACCACCACATGGTAGAAACTGCAAAATGTCCATCCAAATTGTGGTTTGTGCAACACATAAAGTAGAACGTGGTGAAAGCTGCAATTTCCTCTTTATTTTGTTATGTTGGCCGTTTGGCCGCCGTTCTGGATGGTTCTCGTAGAGATTCCAGATGGACAATAGCTTGTTATCCAACATCATCTCAGTTAGTGGCCATGCTGGACCTCTAACACTGTGATGCTAATTCATCTAATCTCTTGATCTTTTTCTAAAATTTAGGATGAATATAGAAAACTTAAGAGTGTCATGCACATGTTTGTTATGTCAATTGATATTAGAAACATTGGGTAGAACTGCCACCCACCATAACGGCAATGCTACACACAACATTATGATGTCAACTAGGGTCACAATTTACATAAAACATGCTTAATACATTTCATATTTATCCCTAAAACCATATAATTGTTGTTTTAAATATTGGCATCACCTAGTTCTAAGGCTAGCACCATCTATGGTCGACATCAACATTAGGGTCTCCATGTTAGTTGTGCGTTTACAACCGAAAAGAAACCAGAATAAGTTAAGTCATTTCAAGACCTCATTTAATGGAAGTCAATCTAGTTTAACGGAAGTCATTCGAGTTAGTTCACTCTCGCAGTAATTCAAACTAAAAGAAGTTTTGGGGGCCTAAGACCAAGAGCCAAACTCCCACCACCTAAGGATTGGAACCACTAGATCCTATCCCCTATCTATAGTTGGAGGAGGCGGAAGGAAATTTTCACGCGCTTCCTCCCCATCTCCTCTCTCCCGTGTGACGCTTCACCCACAACGTCGCCACCATCATGTCGGATCTTCTCCTACCTCCTGAAGGGTCGCAGCATAGAAAACAAAAATTTTCCTACGCAAAGATAGCGGAATAAACCCAACATCTAGATCCGATCTACGAGAGGTTGGTAGCAAGAAGGAGATCGAATCTCACCCTCGAAGAAAACCGTGAGTGTTTTGTCGAGGCAGGGGTTGGCTAGTCGATCCCCGCAACTAGACTTGTCTAGTCGCGAGGAGATGTGTTATCCAAGCGCCGCACGAGCAACGCCTCCGAGAGATCCACACGTTCAGCTCGATGAAGACTCCACGTTCTTGATCCCGCAAGAGGTGGTGGAGAGGCTCGAGATCAACAGCACGACGACGGTGGCGTGGTGTGTATGGTGGAGATCCGACAGGGCTTCGCCAAGCGGCTGTCGGGAGAGAGGAGGAGGAGGGAGGCGGCGGCAAGGAGGGAGAGGGGTGCGGCTAGGGCACCTATGGGGTGGCCTTGGGGTGCCGCACCCCCTCCTCTATGCCTCCTTATATAGGGGGCAGGGGGGCTGCGCCCCACCCCCATCTAGGGCCGGCGCAAGGGGGGGGAGGCTTGCCCCCCAAGCAACCCTCTAGGGTTTAGGCCGCCCCCCCCCCTTCTAGAAGCTTGGCCCGCATGGGCCTATAAGGGTGTGGTGCGGCTGGCCCAATAGGCCAGCCCACTACCCCTTCATGCCTTGTGGGCCCCATACTCCTATGGGCCCCACTTCTAGACCCCTCTAGAACCTTCTAGAACATTCCGGTACTTTACCGATAAATTCCCGAACCTTTCTTAACCTCCGGAAACAACTTTCCTTATATGAATCTTATTCTCCGGACCACTCCGGAACTCCTCGTGATGTCCGGGATCCCATCCGGGACTCCGAATCAATATTCGTTCTCACCATCATTTATCTCGAACCCTAACTACATCGAACGTTAAGTGTGTGACTCTGCGGGTTCGCGAATATGTCATATTAATAGCGGGACCGGGATGCCCATATTAATTCCTACATATTCGACGAAGTACTTTACTAGTCGAACCACAATGTCCGGGATTCAATTAATCCATATACGATTCCTTTTGTTTCACGATATATTACTTGTCCGAGATTCAATCCACCGATATCTCCATATCTGATTAATCTCGTTACCGACAAGTTCTCTTTACTCGTTCCATAGAATAGGATCCCTTATGACTAGCCACTTAGTCATATGCTTGCAAGCGTTTGGATGCTATACTACCGAGAGGGCCCAGAGATATCTATCCAACTGTTGGACGAACAAATCCCAGTCTTGAAACATGTCACCCAACAACCTATCATCGGAGAACCTGAAAGCCACCTTTATAATCACCCAGTTACGAAGTGACGTTTGATGTCCACAAAGCTCTCCTCCGATAAGCGGGAGTGACATAATCTCATGGTCTAAGGAAACTATATTTGACATCTATTTAATTTGAGTCTTGTCCATTATATCATCACCTATGATACAAACTTCGTTTATTAAGTGATTCATAAATCCATGGTTAGGAAACATCTAACCATCACTTAATTAAACAAACTAGTCACAAGAGGAAAGACTAGGGACACATTACCGTTTATATTCCACACATGTATTTGTTTCCGGTTAATACAATTCTAGCATGGAATTAAACATATCATGAACGGAGAAATATGATAAACAATAATCATTATTATTGCCTCTTGGGCATATCTCCAACAGTCTCCCACTTGCACTAGAGTCAATAATCTAGTTTACATTTGTAGCAATCTAACACCCATGGCCTCTCGGTGTTGATCATGTTTTGCTCGTGGAAGAGGTTTAGTCAACGGGTCTGCCACATTCAGATCCGTATGCACCTTGCAAATCTCTATGTCACCATCCTTGACATTCTCACGCAAATTGTGATAGCGGCGCTTAATATGCTTGGTATTCTTGTGTGAAGTCGGGTCCTTGGCAAGAGCTATTGCACCTGTATTATCACAGTACAGTGCCAGAGGTCTTGACGCACTTGGAACCACGCTCAGCTCTGAGAGGAACTCCTTCATCCAGACTGCTTCACTTGCTGCCGACGAGGCCGCAACATACTCCGCTTCTGTTGAAGATTTCGCCACCACGCTCTGCTTGGAACTCCTCCAACTCACAGCGCCACCATTCAGAATAAACACGTATCCGGACTGAGACTTAGAGTCATCCGGATCTGTGTCCCAACTAGCATCGACGTAACTCCTTACGACAAGCTCTTGGTCACCTCCATATACGAGAAACATTTCCTTAGTTCTATTTAGATACTTAAGGATATTCTTGACAGCTGACCAGTGTTCCACTCCTGGATCACTTTGGTACCTGCTAGTCAAACTTACAGCATGGCACACATCTGGTCTAGTACATAGCATGGCATACATGATAGAGCCTATCGCAGAGGCATAAGGAACCTTGTCCATTATCTCTCTATCTTCTGCCGTAACAGGACTCTGAGTCTTACTCAGAACCTTTCCTTGCAACATTGGTAAGAACCCCTTCTTTGAATTTTCCATTCTGAACTTCTTCAGAACCTTGTCAAGGTATGTACTCTGTGAAAGCCCAATTAGGCGCTTTGACCTATCTCTATAGATCTTTATGCCTAAAATATACGCCGCTTCACCAAGGTCTTTCATTGAAAAACTCTTATTCAAATAAGACTTTACACTTTCAAGTAGTGTAACATCATTTCCAATCAATAATATGTCATCCACATATAGTATTAGAAATGCAACTGAACTCCCACTCACTTTCTTGTAAATACAGGCTTCTCCATAAGTTTGGACAAATCCAAACCCTTTGATCACTTCATCAAACCGGAGATTCCAACTCCGCGATGCTTGCTTCAGTCCATAGATGGATCTCTGAAGTTTGCATACCTTGTTAGCATCCTTTGGATCAACAAAACCTTCGGGCTGTACCATGTACAACTCTTCCTTAATATGACCATTAAGGAACGCGGTCTTCACATCCATTTGCCAAATTTCATAGTCATAATATGCGGCAATTGCTAACATAATCCGAACAGATTTCAGCATCGCTACAGGTGAGAATGTCTCATCGTAGTCAACTCCTTGAATTTGTCGGAAACCCTTTGCGACAAGTCGAGCTTTATACACGGTGACGTTTCCGTCAGCGTCTGTCTTTCTCTTGAATATCCATTTGTTCTCAACGGCCTTACGGTCGTTTGGTAAGTCCACCAAAGTCCATACTTGGTTTTCATACATGGATTCCATTTCGGATTTCATGGCTCCTAGCCATTTATCGGAGTCTGGGCTCATCATTGCTTCCTCATAATTCGCAGGTTCATCATTGTCTAACAACATGACATTCATGACGGGGTCGTACCGATCAGGAGCGGTACGTTCCCTCGTTGATCTGCGAGGTTCAATAGCAGCCTTGACTGGAACAGCATGATCAACATCATTTGCTCCTTCTTCAGGTGGCGATGGCTGTTCTGGAACAACTTCCAGTTCTGCGCTACTCGGCATCTCAAGAACAGGTTCAATAACCTCGTCAAGCTCTATTTTCCTTCCACTCACTTCTTTCGAGAGAAACTCCTTCTCTAGAAAGGAACCATTCTTGGCAACGAAAATCTTGCCTTCAGTTCTGTGGTAGAAGGTATACCCAATAGTTTCCTTAGGGTATCCAATGAAGACGCACTTTTCCGATTTGGGTTCGAGCTTATCAGGTTGAAGCTTTTTCACATAAGCATCGCAACCCCAAACTTTGAGAAACGATAACTTTGGCTTCTTGCCAAACCATAACTCATATGGAGTCGTCTCAACGGATTTTGATGGAGCCCTATTTAATGTGAATGCGGCTGTCTCTAATGCATAGCTCCAAAATGATAGTGGCAGATCTGTGTGAGACATCATAGATCGCACCATATCCAATAAGGTTCGATTACGACGTTCAGACACACCATTACGCTGTGGTGTTCCGGGTGGCGTGAGTTGTGAAACAATTCCACACGTCTTTAAATGCATGCCAAACTCGTAACTCAAATATTCGCCTCCACGATCGGATCGAAGAAACTTGATTTTCTTGTTACGATGGTTCTCAACTTCACTCTGAAATTCTTTGAACTTTTCGAACGTTTCAGACTTATGTTTCATTAAGTAAATATACCCATATCTACTCAAATCATCGGTGAAGGTCAAGAAGTAACGATATCCACCGCGTGCTGCAACACTCATCGGACCACACACATCGGTATGTATGATTTCCAACAAGTCTGTTGCTCTCTCCATCGTGCCGGAGAAGGGTGTTCGAGTCATCTTACCCATAAGGCATGGTTCGCAAGTTTCAAATGATTCAAAATCAAGTGAATCCAAAAGTCCATCAGAATGGAGTTTCTTCATGCGCTTTACACCAATATGACCCAAACGGCAGTGCCACAAATATGTGGTATTATCATCATTCACTTTGCATCTTTTGGCATCAATGTTATGAACATGTGTATCACTACTATCGAGATCCAATAGAAATAAACCATTCCTCTCAGGTGCATGACCATAAAAGTATTATCCATATAAATCGAAATACCAAAGTTTTCAGACTTAAATGAATAACCGTCTCGCAATAAACAAGATCCAGATATAATGTTCATGCTTAACGCAGGCACATAATAACAATTATTAAGGTTTAAAACTAATCCCGAAGGTAAATGCAGAGGGAGTGTGCCGACAGCGATGACTTCAACTTTTGATCCATTTCCAACTCGCATCGTCACCTCGTCCCTTGCCAAGCGTCGTCTATTCCGCAGCTCCTGTTTCGAGTTACATATATTAGCAACCGAACCAGTATCAAATACCCAGGTGCTACTACGATCACTTGTTAAATACACATCAATAACTTGTATATCAAATATACCTTGTTTGACGGTGCCAGCCTTCTTGTCCGCCAGATACTTGGGGCAGTTCCGCTTCCAGTGTCCGGTTCCCTTGCAGTAGAAGCACTCAGTATCAGACTTAGGGCCCTTCCTTGACTTCCTCGCAGGCCCGGCAGCTCGCTTGCCGTCCCTCTTGAAGTTGTCTCTTTTGCCCTTTTTCTTGAAACTGGTGGTCTTGTTGACCATCAACACTTGATGCTCCTTCTTGATTTCCACTTCCGCGGTCTTTAACATCGCGAAAAGCTCAGGGAGAGTTTTCTCCATCCCTTGCATGTTATAGTTCATCACAAAGCTTTTGTAGCTCGGTGGAAGTGACTGGAGAACACGGTCAATCCCCAACTCATTGGGAATCACAACACCCAGCTGCGCCAGACGATCACCGTACCCAGACATCTTGAGCACGTGTTCACTGACGGAGCTGTTCTCTTCCATCATACAGCTAAAGAACTTAGAAGAGGCTTCATACCTCTCCACCTTGGCTTGAGTCTGAAACATAGCTTTCAGATCAACGATCATCTGATGAACGCCATGGTGCTCAAAACGCTTTTGAAGCTTAGGTCCTAAGCCGTACAACAGACCGCACTTAACTATCTCGTGGTCTTCAGAACGGGCTGCCCAGACATTCCTAATGTCTTCAGCCGCTCCCTCTGCTGGAGCCTCACCTAGCGGTGCATCTAGGACATACAGTTTCTTGGCAGCTTTGAGGATAATTTTCAGATTCATAAACCAATCTGAGAAATTGCTTCCATCGTCTTTCAGCTTGTCTTTCTCTAGGAACGCGTTAAAGTTCATGGTGATGTTGGGAAGGGCCATTGATCTACAACATTATTTGCAAGGTGTTTAGACTTTGTTCATGATATTGTGTTCGAAAGATAATCTAATTATAAAACGAACTCCCACTAAACTCAACATCTCTCTGGTTGTTTAGTGACACACGATCCAAAATCCACTACACCACAACCGATCATCACGTGAAGTGGCGCAGCTTCAAAAGGTGAACATCTCCATGTTGATCATATCATTCATATGACTCGTGTTTAGCCTTTCGGCTCTTGTGTTCCGAGGCCATGTCTGTACATGCTAGGCTCGTCAAGAAAACCGTAGTATTTCTGCATGTGCAAACTGGCTTGCACCCGTTGTATGTGAACGTAGAATCTATCACACCCGATCATCACGTGGTGCTTCAAAACGACGAACTTTGGCAACGGCGCATACTAGGGGAGAACACTTCTTGATATTGACGTGAGAGATCACCTTATCATGCTACCGTCGAGATCGTATCTAAGCATAAACCATAAGGTGCATAAAAGGATTAACATCACATGCAATTCAATATTGTGACATGGTATAGCCTTTTCTTGTGCCTTTGATCTCCATCTCCAAAGCACCGGCATGATCTCCATCATCACCAGCTCAAACGCCATCACCATGGTTGTCTCCACCAACTATTGCAACTACTACTATTAGCTACTCTTAGCAAATAAAGTAAAGCAATTACATGGTGTTTAAAGTGACACGCAGGTCATACAATAAATCAAAGACAACCATAAGGCTCCTGCCGGTTGCCGTACTCATCGACATGCAAGTCGTGATAATTACAAAACATGATCATTGCATACATCACATAATCATATCTTGAGGCCATACCATATCACAAACCCTGCAAAAACAAGTTAGACGCCTCTACTTTGTTTATGCAATTTTTACGTGGCTTCTAATGGGTCAATAGATAGAACCGTTCTAATCTACGCAAAGCCACAACGGTGATAAAATAGTTGCTGATTTACTCATCCTTTTGAAAGGCCTTCCATTGAAAATTGCATCTTCACTAAAGCAAGAGAAACAGACACCCGCCAGCCACTTATGCAAAACAAGTTGCATGTCAGTCGTGGAACCGGTCTCTCGTGCGTGGACGAGTAAAGTTGGTCCGGGCCGCTTCAATCTTACAGTACCGCAAAGATGCAAAGTGCACGCGAGAAGGTAGCAACACAAATTATCAACGCCCACAACACTTGTGTCTAATCGCACCAACATCTACGAATAGATCTAGGCTCTGATACCACTGAAGGGTCGCAGCATAGAAAACAAAAATTTTCCTACGCAAAGATAGCGGAATAAACCCAACATCTAGATCCGATCTACGAGAGGTTGGTAGCAAGAAGGAGATCGAATCTCACCCTCGAAGAAAACCGTGAGTGTTTTGTCGAGGCAGGGGTTGGCTAGTCGATCCCCGCAACTAGACTTGTCTAGTCGCGAGGAGATGTGTTATCCAAGCGCCGCACGAGCAACGCCTCCGAGAGATCCACACGTTCAGCTCGATGAAGACTCCACGTTCTTGATCCCGCAAGAGGTGGTGGAGAGGCTCGAGGTCAACAGCACGACGACGGTGGCGTGGTGTGTATGGTGGAGATCCGACAGGGCTTCGCCAAGCGGCTGTCGGGAGAGAGGAGGAGGAGGGAGGCGGCGGCAAGGAGGGAGAGGGGTGCGGCTAGGGCACCTATGGGGTGGCCTTGGGGTGCCGCACCCCCTCCTCTATGCCTCCTTATATAGGGGGCAGGGGGGGCTGCGCCCCACCCCCATCTAGGGCCGGCGCAAGGGGGGGAGGCTTGCTCCCCAAGCAACCCTCAGGGTTTAGGCCGCCCCCCCCCTTCTAGAAGCTTGGCCCGCATGGGCCTTTAAGGGTGTGGTGCGGCTGGCCCAATTGGCCAGCCCACTACCCCTTCATGCCTTGTGGGCCCCATACTCCTATGGGCCCCACTTCTAGACCCCTCTAGAACCTTCTAGAACATTCCGGTACTTTACCGATAAATTCCCGAACCTTTCTTAACCTCCGGAAACAACTTTCCTTATATGAATCTTATTCTCCGGACCACTCCGGAACTCCTCGTGATGTCCGGGATCCCATCCGGGACTCCGAATCAATATTCGTTCTCACCATCATTTATCTCGAACCCTAACTACATCGAACGTTAAGTGTGTGACTCTGCGGGTTCGCGAATATGTCATATTAATAGCGGGACCGGGATGCCCATATTAATTCCTACATATTCGACGAAGTACTTTACTAGTCGAACCACAATGTCCGGGATTCAATTAATCCATATACGATTCCTTTTGTTTCACGATATATTACTTGTCCGAGATTCAATCCACCGATATCTCCATATCTGATTAATCTCGTTACCGACAAGTTCTCTTTACTCGTTCCATAGAATAGGATCCCTTATGACTAGCCACTTAGTCATATGCTTGCAAGCGTTTGGATGCTATACTACCGAGAGGGCCCAGAGATATCTATCCAACTGTTGGACGAACAAATCCCAGTCTTGAAACATGTCACCCAACAACCTATCATCGGAGAACCTGAAAGCCACCTTTATAATCACCCAGTTACGAAGTGACGTTTGATGTCCACAAAGCTCTCCTCCGATAAGCGGGAGTGACATAATCTCATGGTCTAAGGAAACTATATTTGACATCTATTTAATTTGAGTCTTGTCCATTATATCATCACCTATGATACAAACTTCGTTTATTAAGTGATTCATAAATCCATGGTTAGGAAACATCTAACCATCACTTAATTAAACAAACTAGTCACAAGAGGAAAGACTAGGGACACATTACCGTTTATATTCCACACATGCATTTGTTTCCGGTTAATACAATTCTAGCATGGAATTAAACATATCATGAACGGAGAAATATGATAAACAATAATCATTATTATTGCCTCTTGGGCATATCTCCAACAGCTCCTTTGTCGCCCGCGCACCTTAGTCGTCCGTCCCCACACCTTGGTCAAGCCACACTACATTGTACCATGTTCCGCCTCCTCCGAACGCAGTTGCTGCTTCGCCATCAGATCCGGATCTCATCCGTTCTCACCTGAGCCCTCGCCCTGAACCTCTTCCAGTCCCTCCTAAGTTTCTGCACTGTTCCTTCCGAGCCCCGCTACCATCCTCCCACGAAACCTTGGCTCTCACGGGCACTATCGCCCCACCCAAGCTTCGCCCATCCCATCACACGCTCCAAGACCATCGCCCGAGCAATGTCCAACCCTACACGGTCGACGTCTTCCTCACATTCAATTGGTGGCACGACGGGAAAAAGAAGAAAAAAAGTTCCACGGGTCCCACATGTCATAAGGAAAAGGGAGCTGAAGTTTGTACCATTTGTAGGCTAGGAAAGTAGAGGTAATCGTCTGACCTTTGGAGGCTTCGAAAATACGGTTTTGCTAAATTAGTGCCCAGTCATGTCATTCACCTCGGATTTGTCTCGTGATTCGTGCACCATGAGTTGCAAATTGAGTTGCAACTCATATTTTTTCAGTTGCAAGTGGGGTTGCAACTGTGAAAATACTATGCACCGTTAGATTTGCTTCACGATTTAATGCTAGTTATGACTTGCAATTTGATTTTAATGACATCACCTAAACGAGAATTAAATTAATTCTCACTCCACTAATAATTAGTCACACCCTTGAAAATAGAAAGACTCGACTTTGACTCACGAGCTCACATGCTCATGCCTGATTTAAAAAAACCGAAAACACTTCAAAAAAATTGAAAATGCTTATTTAGGGATATATTTGTTGTCACAAACGAGAGCACTGATTTTGTTTGTTTTGCACAAAGCAACACAAATACGTTTCAACACCAAAATTTACACATATCTAGAACATTATCATATGTTTGTTGACTATTTTTTCAGATTTTTTAAGTATTTTAATATTATTATTTTAAATTGTAAAATGAACAGTAGCATGTGAGCTCGGGTTCAAAATGGTGCTCTCTGAACAAGTGACAATTCCATATCACTAGAGCCTGGAGATGCTTCCATATATTCGGCCACTACTGCCTCCACTCAGCCCAGTTTTGTACTATTCGCTACTTCCTGGCGGAACAAGTTTTTTTGTTTTTGAGGGTATCCTGGGAGCTCCTGTTTCTAACGCGGGTGGAAACACCCTTCCGCGTACCCTCTCTATGCAGCCAGATGCTACGTGGGCCTGGCCCATGTTTAGTGATCGGTTCGTTCGCTCGCTAGCTAGCTAGCTCGGATTGATCGTTTCCCAGCTGGTTCGTTCGTTCTTCGCTCAGAAAAAAAACTGGTTCGTTCGTTCGCGTATTATACACTAGTTTTGCTCGGTCGGTCACGGGAAAATAATAATATCGATACAGATTGTAGATAATGTGTATAATAAAAATCATGCAATAACCGTAAGTTTGAAACAGACTCTTTAAATTATTCAGATAACACATGTTTTCATTTTTCATTTCCGTGTTAATACTAACAAGGACAATGTGTTTATATTTGTGGAAAACAGACCAAAATATTGTAATAAAAAATATTTTTATATTTTTAAACAAATATAATATTTATTTATTTGACTGATTTTAAAACATGAAATTATTTGAACGAATTTTCAATAAAATATTTATCATATTTCAACTATTTTCAAAACATGAATAATTATGTTATTTGAAAGAATTTTCAATAAAACTTTTATTATTTGAATGATTTTTAAAACATGGAAAATTATGTTATTTGAACGATTTTTCAAATATGAACAATTATGTTATTTGAATGATTTTTTAATAAAATTTATCTTATTTGAACGATTTTGAAAGCATGAACAATTATGTTATTTGAACGATTTTTCAAATATGAACAATTTTGTTATTTGAATGATTTTTTAATAAAAGATTATCTTATTTGAACGATTTTAAAAGCATGAACAATTATATTATTTGAATGATTAAAAAAAAACATTTATCTTATTTGAACAATTTTCAAAGCATGAACAATTATGTTATTTGAACGGTTTTTAATAAAACATTTATCTTATTTGAACGATTTTCAAATCATGAACAATTATGTTATTTGAATAGATTTTCAATAAATCATTTACCATATGTGACCGGTTTGCAAAACATGAATAAAATATGTTATTTGAACGAATTTTCAATAAAACATTTATCTTATTTGAACGATTTTCAAAACAAGAACAAAAAATATGTTGTTTTAACAATTTTTCAAAATATGAACTTTATATTATTTTAACGAATTTGCATAAAAACATTTATCACATTGAACTATTTTTTAAAATATAAACATTTTTATATTATAAAATTTTCAGAATATTTATGTTATTTAAAATAAAGAAAAATACTCCATTTTTCCACAATATAAACATTTATTTAGTATAAAACTAAAAAAAGACAAAAGAAGAAAACAAGAAAACAAAAATAAATATAAAAACAAATAAGAAAAAACGAAAAAAATGCAAAGAAGAAAAACGAAAATAGAAAAGAGACATCTAAACAAAAAAATGAAAACAAAAAACCAAATAGAAACCAAAAATATTAAACATTAAACAAAATAACTAAACGTGAAATAGAAGAAAAATAGGACGAAAAAGAAACGGAAAAACGAAAGGCCAAATAGAGAAAAAAACGAGGACGCTTTTAATGGGCCGGCCCACGCGCGCCAGGGGGTACGCGGAGCAGAGGAAACGGAGTTGTACCATCGTTAAGGCTAGCCTGGGTCCTTTTTTCCTATGCACCGCGTACCGCAGAGCTAACAAAGCTCCGTGTACCGCGGAGACGCTAGTGGGCCGGCCCATTAAGTGCGCCACACTTCGTTTTCTTTTCTGTGTTTTGCCTTTTGTTTTCCTGTTTCTTTCTCGTTTTTTTTCTGTTTCATTTTTTTTGTCAAATTTTTTCTTATATTTCTGTTTTAACTATTTTACTTTATGTTTAATATTTTTGGTTTCCTTTTCCCTTTTTCTTTTTTCTCTCCTATTTCTTTTCTTCTTTCGTTTTCTTCTTTGCATTTCTTTTTTTCTATTTTTTCTTATTTATTTTTCATTTTCTTTTTTATCTTATGTATTTTTTGTTTTATATTAAATAAATTTTTATGTTGTGGAAACACTAAGTAGTTTTCTTTATTTTAATAACATAAATGTTCTGGAATTTTTTAATAACATAAAAATGTTTATATTTTGAAAAATCGTTTAATGACATAAATCTTATGTATTTTCCATTCACTATTTTAAAATTCGTTCAAGTTAGTTTCTGTTCACCAACTTTTTGTTCACTTTTAAAATCATTCAAAATTAGTTTTCGTTCACCAACTTTTTTTTTGTTCACTTTTAAAACCGTTCAAGAATAGTTTCTGTTCATAGACCATTTACTGTTAACTATTTTGAAATTCGTTCAAAATTAGTTTCCGTTCACCAATTTTTTTTCACTTTTAAAATCGTTCAAAAATAATTTCCATTCATAGACTTTTTCTGTTCACCTTTTAAAATCATTCAAAAATAATTTCTGTTCAAATACCTATTTTTGTTCACTTTTCTGAAAATCGTTCAAAAATAATTTCCGTTCACTGACCTTTTCTGTTCGCCTTTTAAAATCGTTCAAAAATAGTTTCCATTCAAATACTTTTTTTGTTTACTTTTTTGAAAATCGTTCAAAAATAATTTCTGTTCATAGAATTCTATTCAAAACCAAATTTCGTTCAACGACGTTTTCAAAATCGTTCAAACTCAGATCCCGTTCAAACACACAATCCGTGCAACCGTTCTCCCATTTCCGTTCGAAACCAAATTCCGTTCACTGACGTTTTAAAAAATCCTTTAAACTCAGATCCTGTTCAAAACACACAATCCGTTTCAAACTTAGATCCCGTTCAAACACACATTCCGTGTTCAAAAATAGTTTCGAACATCTCGTATATGATTGTCGAAACGAAAAAATTACAACATGAAAGTTGGGCGAAATGTGGTTGTTAACCTACTCGTCAAATAATATTTCAAACGGTCAGCCAAGCGTGACGAATTCGATAAAATTTGGCTAAACATGTTTCAAACATCTATTCAAAATTGAGAAGTTATAATCGACGAAACTCAAAACTGAGTATGGGAATGGAACCTACTCAACCCAATATTGAGTATAGTACAGTCCAATAAGTTACGAAAGCGCACTACTGTCCCTACTCAACCCACTTTCGTACTATTCGGACGAGGCTATGTCAAATTTCAGCCTAGAAGTATTATGATAGGATGAGCCCAATAAGGTCCAGATGCTAATCGAAACCAAAGCCCACCTCCGCATCCCCCACAACGAACTCATCTGGAAACTGCCCCCAATTCCCCTGCCCTCGCCGTCATGGCGACCACCGACGACTCCACCGCCGCCGGCGAGGTCGAGCGCCTCCTCGCCCACCTCGACTCCCAGAAGCAGCTTCTCGCCGCCTGCCATGAATCCTGGGCGCTTGCGCTTGCCCACTTCGCCTCGCTCGACAAGGACGTCGCCGCGCGCTCCGCGTCCGTGGACGAGGCCGTGGCCGCCGCCGACGCGTCCACCTCCGAATCCCTCGCGGCGCTTGAGACGCGCGAGGCTTCCATCCCCGTGCGCCTCGCCGAGGCCTCCGACGCGCTCTCCGTCGCCGTCGCGGAGGCCGAGTCCGCCGCGCCGCCTCCCGCCGACATCCGCGGCGCGCTCCGGTGGATTTGCCGCCGCATGGACGGCCCCGCGCTCTGGCGCTTCATGGCTGCGCGCCGTAGGGAGCTCGCGGCTGTCCGGAAGGAGGTCGCCCCTGCCGTCGCCGCATCGGTCGACCCGCCTCGCCTCGTCCTCGATGTGCTCAGCGACTTCCTGGCTGCCGGCGAAGGCGCCGGTGAGGACCAGTGCTGGGTGCTCGGCATGCTGCTGCGCTCGTTGTTTGGTTCCGATGGCCGGAAGCCGCCAGAGATAGGAGATACGTTGGTTGAGAGGGCGGCTGCAGTCGCCAAGGACTGGACAGAGCGGTTTGGGATCAAGATGGACGCGTCGGTACCCAGTAACCAGGAGGTGGAGATGACAGAGGCGACCGTCGTAGATAGTGTAGCAACGCCAGAGAAGAAAGTAGAGCCTGTAGATGTGAAAGAGGAGGATGAGGAGGAGGTAGAAGAAGAGGAAGAGGAAGAGGAAGTGGAGGAAGAAGAAGAAGAGGAGGAAGAAGAAGAAGAGGAAGACCCGGAGGAGCTGGTGGCTGCATCAGGCGATGAGGAAGAAGAGAACCCCGAGGAAGTAGATACCGAAGCACAGGAAGACCCAAAGGAAGCAGAGATGGAAGCACAGAAGGAGAAGAAAGGCGAAGAGATAAAGGTGGAAGTGGCTGCTGAGGAGAAGACAAAAGAACTAGCCGAAAAGAGCAAAATTGAGGAACCAAAGATGGCAACGGGAGGAGTCAAGGAGGAGGAGAAGGGTGCACTGGTGCAAGCAGTGGCTCATATATTCCTGCAGATGGTTGCAGCATTTGCCTTGAAAGACAAGTTCGACCAGGAGTTCTTGAGGAGCCTTTTTGTCGCTAACCGACGGAGGAAGGAGCTTGCCAAGTTTGCGTGTGTCCTTGGGTTTGAAGAGAGCGTCGCAGGTAATGATGACCTACTGGCATGGTTTTAAATTTTTTTTCGTTTATTAATCTGATTCAGTAACTGGTCTTCAGTTTGTGGAATTGAGACTATGCATTGATAGAAGAATTATGCTACTACCTCTGATCCGAAAAAAACGTCGTCGGTTCTACGTAGTAGTTGTATGTAGACAGTTGTTTTCTCCTGACACTCTAATCGGATCGGAGGGAGTAGAAGAATTAGAGACTAAGTAGTGTTGCATATGAGGATTGTCAATTGTGACATTCATTTGGATTATGTTGTAAATTAAAGTCCATTCTGTAGATTGAGAAAGAAATATCTTAAGAACTGGTGGATTTAGGATCACATGAATATGCTAATTTTTGTTAGTTATGACGTTCTCCTTGAGTTGTATCATAAGGTAGTAGTGGTGTTGCTTCGTTTTGGTTTATACTCTGTATTTAGGACATATAAATTATAAACGATAGGTACCTAATTCACGATGAGCTTATCCATGGACCAAAAAAATCACAAGTTCAAGAATAAGTTTCGATGGACCTTGTTGAACTTTTGTTATCTTTAGATTCAACTTTGACGATAACACTGATTTAGGTAGTTTCTTGCTATGTTTGAGTTTGTCCCCCCAGATTGCATTTGGATTGAGTGGAATGGTGGAACCAACATAGTCTCAAAGTTGCGTTTTCTCTCTCACTACCTTAGGGTACAAGATGAAGATCGATGAAATAATTTTGACAACTACTAATTATATTATCCTGTTTGCTAAAGGTTATGTGTTCAGTTAACTTTTAGATGATCTGATTTAGCATTTTATCCAGATCTAGTGATTACTATATTTATAGTTAGGAGAAAAGAAGACATGACACAGTTATGTTGTTACTACTTTCAGATGCTGTTCAGGAATTGATTACTTCAGGAAATGTAATCGAGGCTATATATATTGCTCATGAGGCGGGTTTGTTCGAGCGATTTCCACCTGTACCTCTTCTTAACTCTTATATAAAGGACTCCACCGAGAAGGCTCAGGCCATGCTGACTAGTGGAAGACGCCCCAGCTCTGCTGTTGTAAGGCTCAATTCTACTCTTCTTTTAATGAATATGTCTTCTGATTGTTTAACTCATCATTCAATTTGGGCATAGGCCTTTTTCTGTCTGATACCTGCGCCGAGATCTGTTAATGAAGGAAATAACATTAGTGATGTTCCCTTCATTTGTAAACCTTGCATTTGTGTCAAATCTGTGATGTGACATCAGATTCGTCTTGGCGGCATTATGTGTACACCATTTCTAGAAAACCAATTCAAAATTACAGTATTTACCTGATGATATCTCATATCTGATTCATCAGTCGTAGAATCATGTTGAGAATCTTCGAGTCATAGATTAGTTGGCTCCATCTAGTTCATCCAGATCATTGTTTTAGTCTTGGATTTGCTTGGTGTCATCTTTGGAGTTGGATGCACATACAAAGAATATTTCTGTTGGTTAGCTGACACTTCATCTGTTTGAAAATATAAGGCCTATTTTGTCGATTAGCATGTAGACTTAAAAGTTACAAAAATGAGAGAATAGTAGAGGGGAATGACCATGCTTGCTATTCATGGTGTTAGTGTCGTGGGAATCAGTGAGAGATAAGTTAGTGGGAGTGTTCATAAATCTTAGAGAGACAAGATAAATAAGGCAAAAGGTGGAACATCCCATTAAGTTCATGAACAAGGTCCCCAGGATTATAGGCGCTATATTTATGAATGGAGGGAGTAATGTGCCAATTTCTAAAGCTTTTTTTTTCTTGTATTAGTTACTTGCATTTGGTAGTGAAGCATATGCCTTTCTATGTCTTATGTGTAGTTCTTGGTAACTTGTGGCACTCAAGAAGAGCTCATTTTTTTTCTTTCCAGGAAGAGTCAAAAAGCTTGGAGTGCGCCGCCTGCAAGTCTGTCATCAGGTGCGTCGAGGCCTGCCAGCTACAATCGGTATTTAACACCGGTAACATAAAAAGGAAGGTGGCAAGGATGGAAAAGGAGAAGGCCGACCAGAAGAAGCTAGGCAACGGGAACAGATTCCAGAACAAGCGAGCACGGGGAGCAGCCGGTCCTCAGTCCTTCCCTGCTGCCAAGTCCGCAAGGGGATCAGGCTCAAGCTACGGGCCATCCTTCCAGAACCCAGTGTCCCGTTCATTCGGCTACGCAGCTCGGTCTGCGGGATACGGGAGCCCAGCTGCCGCTCAGGCATACTATGCACCAGGAAGTATGGCGGCGCGGCGTGGGGGCGTGCTGTATGGCGGCCCTGGAGCAGCATTCGGGGCTGTTGCCCATAACTACGGTGCTGGCGGGGCGCAACAGCCGTACCATCGTTAAGGCTAGCCTGGGTCCTTTTTGTTTTTGCTGGACGATTCTTGCTTCTTGCTGATAGGATGATTTGTACCACCTGTAACTTGTATCCCTGCTGTTTAACTCCTGTACTGAACAGATTGAGCTCTAGTAGTACATTATTTCGCTTCATCGTTTACCCAGAGTCATTGCGCTCAGCGTCTGCGGCCCATCTACTATGCGAGAACCCTCCAATGGAGCGGAGAGGCTGCAGACGTAGAATGAGCCCTGTCGAAGAATATGTTCATTTTGGTTCAAAATAATCCATATGCTTTTGAAAAGCAGAACACGTTATTTTTTTTTCATGGGTAGCAGATGGTCCTAACCAAAATCTGTATGAATATATTCTGTCCTGCAACACCCCATAAGCTTCTCCATCTACTCGTCATTTTTCTTATAGCTAGATGACTGCGGGACATGTTAGTTTTTTGCTACGCCAGGAAATTAATGCTCTGTGAATCAATGTTCAGGGAAACAATGCAAGAAGAGACGACCACATGCTGGTGAACTGAAGGGAAACTTGGCTGAATGGTAGAAGAACACCGGTAGGAATCTATGGGACACTACAACACAACAGTTGCAGGTCAACTAAGCACTCCTTTTTGTTCACTTGTTCTGTTCATTGATTTACTGTGCTAATTTATTGGTCGGTCCGCTATTGCATCTTATGATTGTCAGATATGGCATACACAAATCATTCCTCTCTCGATTGGTCGGTACTTTGATTAGTTCATCTTTCTTTGCCCACCTATATCCTGGGAAACACATCGTTTGTGGCGTACCGTTGCTTGATTTGTGAAGCGGTTCTGCTTGTCCACATTTGGTAGCTCTATCTTTTTTTATCGCTTCTGTTGATCTCTTTCTTGTTGCATTCTTTGGTAGCTGACTTGTCCATTGAGTTTTCTTTGTCTATTCCATTCCCATATAAAGTTGGCGCTGAATGTTTTGCATGTAGTACTCACTGAACTTTGCATGTAGTTCTCACTGAACTGGAACAGTTAGACACCTCTAGCTTTTTTTTCAAGACAAATAGACACCTTTGGCTCATCATATAATGGTTTACTGAGTATTTTGAGCTGCATTTTACGTGATAGCAAACATAATGGCATCCATTTTATTAGTTAATCACTTATACGCAATGGCTTACTGAGGCAAATCGTTGGTAGTGTGTAAAGTCCAAACGTTCCATACCCGGTGAAAATAGAGTGGGCATCTATTTTTTCGAGTGGAAAACTAAATGAATTGGGTTGAAGGCAATGCTATTTGTAGACTTAGACATGCACTGTTACTTATAGTTTTAGAAATTCATATATTTCTGAATCTAGTAGCTTGTAAGAGATGTGGATTATGGATCTTTCTACTGTTTTCTGATTAGAATTGGGTGTTCAAAGCACCACCACATTTGATTTATTTATTTCTGGGGAATTAGGTAGACTGTATTTACTTATTTGGAGGAAGCTTAACTGATTTGGTACGAGTTCAGAATTCGTATTTTACGTTGGCCAAAATCGGTGTCAAAAGACCTTTTTCTTTTAACATTACATGTCAGTCTATTTTCCAGAAGACAATACTAGTTTTTTTCCTTCTATTTTATTACATTACAATATATGAACACATATGATGAAAGAATAAGAAAGACGCAGGTCTAACTATTTTGGCCCTTCCTACCAACATACTCATTTGGCTTTCTAAAAAAAAAGGCTGCTGAACAATTATTTATATCCGTTCTATTGGACGCAAGTTGTGATTGGCCATCATGGATGTTTATGCCATCACCCACTGACAAATCCAAGCCGCAGGAGGATGAAGGCCAGGATCAGCATGACGATAGCGATGATCAAGCCTTTCCTGGCAATGAGCCAGTTCTTTGTCTTCTTTGCGACTTCTGCTGCTCGCTGTGCTCTGTCCATCCACTTCATCATTTTGTGTAAACCTTCTGGAGATAATGTAGACAGCTCTATACCAAACTGCCTACTGATGCTTGCCATCATATCAGGACTCATGTCTTCCACCATGGACGCAATCATCTGCTGCATTGCAGGGTCTTCCATGGAATTTCTCATGACGTCTTGCATGTCAGTTGTAGAAGGTCGATAACGGAGTGACGACGGCAGGTCCAACCGTTGGTTGTTGTTTACTAGTATTTCATCAGGGTTCTCCTCAACAACATTTTTCGGAGATGAAGGCAGCTGGAAGCTATCTTCTTCTTCTACGATTTCTTCAATAACAACTCCTTTGGGCAGGTTTGCTCCTCCTCCCGCTTCAGTGCCAAGTTTTCCTTCCGCGTCTCTCAGAACCTCAACGATGGTCTCATCCTCCGGAGAGATCTCATGGGCTCTGCGCAGGTCAGTAACCGCAGCTTCCAGGTTCCCTAGCTCTCTGTACGCCTGACCCCTTCGGTAGTATGCTTTAACATTGCCCGCGTCATAACTTAGAACCTCCGATCCTTCACTCACGCACTCCTCAAACTTGCCCGATTTCAGGTAACAGGACATCAGATTAAGCGCACACTGCAGCTGCAGCGTCTGCGCAGCTGCCGTCGGTATGTTCTTCACGTTCTCCTTGGCGAGTTTGTACTTGGCGGCGGCATCGGCGTAGTTCCCACGGCTGTGGAGCTCGTTTCCCTGCTGCTTCAGCATCTTGGCGCCGGATATCACGTACGACATCTGGGCGTCGGCCTGGGTCTTCATGGTGGCGAACTCCTCGGGCTTAGCGCTGGCGAACTTCTCAGTCATCTTGAGTATCTCCTCTGGTTTTGTTTGGTTGAGCTGCTGAGCGGCTCTTTTGAAGTCCTGGGGTCTCATGTTCTTCATGCTCTCGGATGCGAGCTTTACCAGGTTTGGATTGGACATCACCTGCTGCTGCAACCTGGCGACGGCGCCGGGCGCCATGCGGCTCATCTGCTCCTGCGCTAGGAGCATCAGCTCCGGATCCATCATGGCGACGGCGGAGTTGAGGCGGCGAATCAAAGACGCAGGTGGCTCGATCGAGGCGAAAACGAGGGAGCAGCGACTGGAGCTCTCGTGTTTACCTCTCCTGTTTCTCTTTTCGTTCCGTGCTTTTTTCTGGCTGTTGATTCCTAAACCTAGCCTTGTATTTATTGACATGTCGGGGGCAGTGTACAAGACGGATACGGACTCCAATTTGTAAACCTCGCTTTGTGTTGCGATGGGGAGCTGTCCTGTTTTGGTGGGTTTGGACTCCGAATCGGATGGAGACCAAACACCTCGATCGCTGGTAGTCTGGTACCACTCGAACACGAAAAAAATACCGTGGGTGCGTCACGGGCTCACGGATACTAGCTCCCAGCGGCACAAATGTGTTTTCTACAACTTCATCAACCGAATAAGGATTTATGTATATTTGATTTAACAAAAAAATCGATTAAAATTAGTTTCCTTAAAAATCCATCTTCCTCCGAATGCGGCAGAGATAGGCTAGCTCCGGTGACGATCTGGACCTCCCTGGGCTCCTCCTCCGTCCCATCAGAGTCATACTCATGCGAGAGGCACCGGAATGGCATGAATGTGCCCATAGGATTCGACGCCATGATCGTGCACCCGGTGGATGGCCAGCGTTGCTGGCAAGCGGCTGATGTGCGGCGGCATTGTCCATTGTCCTGGGTCCCAGTGGCGGATCTAGGTTCACGATTCTGGGGGTGCCAGAATTTAAATTATCAATACATGTTGGTTCAGACTTGCCAACTAAAAATGAAATTAATAAACCAAGGAGGGAAACTTTGTTTATATGAGAAAGAAGTGGGCACAACTCCACGAATTGTAAGAATTGAGCATAAACCCACCGAACATACTAAAAATGTTGGCATTACTAGGGGTAAATGGAGTCACATATGTTACAACGCATTGAATTTTTCATTATCTGAATTAAGCGCTACACAAGCAATGCTGAAACTGAATCCTTTTCACAAATAAAATAGCTAGCAAAATGTGCATGAAAATCATTGTTTTCCTTTTTTAGATAAAGAGTATATATTAATATCGCGAAGATATCAATTACACCCAGCCTCTGCAACAACGCATTATCCCAGCGATAACACGGATGCACACAGCCCACAATAAGAAGAAAAAATACAAATACAAAAAAAAGAAAAGTCCCGCTACAGTGATCTATTCTTTGTATCAGCAGGCCTAACACCACCAAAAACAGCACTAGAAGTACAACTTCTCCAAAAGCGGCGCCTCCAAGAAGGGAACAGTGCTAAAGCGCCGTCGCCGCCCTGATCATAGATCATAGGTTTTCACCCTGAAGAAAATCCACACTCGCAAAAGCAATGCCTTCAACAAGGTCATTGCTAGGCACAACCAATTAAGGCCAGACCTTAGGTTTTCACCCTGAAAGTTTGGACCCTGAACTTCTCCTGTGCTGTCGCCCCCACTTGCCATTGCCGCTGCTCCAAGTAACAAATCACCAAGCAAATTCCTCAACGCCACCAAGAATCGAACCACCATGACTAGTCTTAAGATCTAGGCCTCCATGACCTTCTCCGCACTCTGACTTCACCGGGAAACAGAAAGGCATGTCACCAATGGCAACAGACTGCAGAGCTTCGCAACGCTTCCTCTGGAACCAAACGGTCAGAAAAAAACATGGCTGCGCGCGACCGAATTCCACCCGATCCGACCATCTCCAGGCTTGATTGCCCAATGGAGTTCGCCGACGGAGCCTTCCGGAACTTGACAATCCGGCCAGATCAAAGAAACAGGTGACAAGCAGATCTTCTTCTTGGCGCTTGCGGAACCCTAGGACAGCCGCCATTATTCAGCAACACCAGCCAGCCCCCACGCCGCCGGTCAGAGCAACCGAGGGGAGATAGGAGAACAGAGCAGTCCCGGCCGGCCCAGATCTGGCCGAACCCAGATCGGACCCACCACCTACGCCGTCGGGGGCCTCGCAGAAGGAGGCGTCCACCGCCCGCCTCCACCTCGGCGCTCCGGCCTCAAGCCCCGGACCAGAAGGCCGCGCCGCCCGGCACCACGGCCACCGCCCCACCATCGCCCATGCAGCGGCGCCACGATGCCCTCCCCATCCCTCTGTCCAAGACGAGGAGGGCGCCGCCACCGCCGCCAGCGCCGGCGACGGCGACGGCCAGGAGGAGATGACGGCGGGGGGAGGCCCGGCGGGATCGATCTAGATCCTCCGGAGTCGCTCGGGCAGGAGCGACCCGGGAGGAGAGGTTTTATTTTGACAGAACATGGGGCTCCTGTTCATCATCATTGTTTTCCTCTGCAAACATCCTATAATTCACTTCTTTATTCCGATTCAATTCCCATTCCTTCCATATCTCAAAGCTCAAAGTTAGTGAACAATTTTCTAAATATCTTGATTGTGGGGAATGCAGTATACTGGTATAAATTAAAAATTATACACGCAAACCAAGCTCATTCGGCTATTGTAGATCACGGGGTTACCAATAGACATGTAGCATCACGGCGGAAGTCAATATGATAACGCACCAAAGCCCTAGATAACTTGTGCGCCATGTTCTCGACGTGCTAGCGCTGACAACAGACCAGACCGCACATGAAGTCGTTCTGGCAGGAGGCGTAGCCAATTCCTACGCCACACGCACAACCAATGTTGGAGGATTGAGCTCGTGCACCATGTTAGACATTGCGACATGGAGGATATTACTTTAAAATCTATAAGTAGAAACTAAAATCAACCTGATATAAAGATGAAACGTGGAACATGATATATTCATCGAATGTATCGGGTGGCTAAAAGTTTTTTTTAAATAATTTAGTTCAAGCCATGTCTGAGATTGTCGGTTTATCCAAGAAATGGTACAACATGATGAATGCATGAATGTTTCTAGTAATACATTGGACTATTGCATGACCATCACTTCTCGAAAGTTTGTGAAATCCAATCTAAGTAAGTGCACATCCCATTAGTTACAAATATAGGAATAATAACCATGCATGTCCTCTACAAGATCCATATTATCTTGCGCAAATTCTAAAAAGTGAGCGAGCTCGTTTAGACTATTCGCGTGCTCACCCGTCGCTCACACACAGCTGGCCTACCCGCATAGATGTCGTTTGACTATTCGTAGGAGTAGCACAAAGTCGTACCTACCACTGCAGGACTGCGTGTATGTATTTTTTATGAATTTTGAAACTTTGAAATATTTTTTAGATCAAACCGTTTATCCAAATTAGATTCTGTTTTCACCGTTGGACTAATCACGACGAGATCTTCGAAACTAGATCCCATGTCGATATGTTTTGACAATATTTTTTTTGGGATGTAACTTTGGAGGATGTAACTTTCTCGCTAACTATGATGTAACTTTTGATGGATATAACTTTCTCTGCTTACTCAGATGTAACTTTTTTGCTAGATGTAACTTTCTCTGCTAAAGGTATGTAACTTTTTCTGTAAACTGGATGTAACGTTGATTGGATGTAACTTTGGAGGATGTAACTTTCTCGCTAACTATGATGTAACTTTTTGATGGATATAACTTTCTCTGCTTACTCAGATGTAACTTTTTTGCTAGATGTAACTTTCTCTGCTAAAGGTATGTAACTTTTTCTGTAAACTGGATGTAACGTTGATTGGATGTAACTTTGAAAACTTACATCCTGAAAAAAATTCATCAAAACATATCGACATGGGATCTAGTTTCGAAGATCTCGTCGCGACTAGCCCAACGGTGAAAACGGATCTTGAATCAGATAAACGGGTTAAACTACAAAACATTTTGAATTTTCTGGTTCCGTAATTAAATGCGTGGGATGGAGTGCGTGCGGGCTTCCTTTTTCTTCTCTCGCATATTCTTTATCTTTTTCTGGCATGTACGGTTGAAATTATCTTTCCTTTTATGGGGTGAGCTTGATTTGGGCCAAATCGAGACCGAGCACTACGTAGCAGCGTCCATTATCTTGTTATATATTTTGTGTGGGAGTGATGTTTTGGCTCCCGAGCTCACATGCTCATGTCCGAATAAACAATCAAAAAATAGTAAAATGTTATGGTGATGAAGATATACATATTTGCTAAATCTGAAAGAAATTGGTGATGTAAGTAAGATCCATAGTAAAATAGAAAAATAGTAAAAATAATAAAATCTGAATGAAATTGGTGATGAAGATATACATATTTGCTAAATACATGTCGAGTTTCATGATGAAATGTAATGTGTGGTGCTCCGTGCAAAAATAACAAAACCAGTGCTCTAATTAACTATTTTCAAATCTTATTTTGGCCACTAATTTGTATTTTTCGCACAAAGCACCACACATGTCATTACATCATAAAACTTGTCACGTATTTAGAAAACATGAATATGTTGGTCATCAATTGTTTTCAGAATTTTTAGAAATATTTTACTATTTTTTTGATTTTTTATTTGGGCAGGAACATGTGAGCTCGAGAGTGGTTGCGTGCCAATATTATTAAGTAGTACATAAAAATCCACGAGAAACCTATGGTCATTATTTTGTAGGATCGAGTATGCATGTTTTTTTCAAGTGGTAAAATACATTTATATTTTTCGGAGCACAACTAAAAACATGAAGTCTGTGAATACATATTATATTAGCTATCTATATTATGAAAATAATATGTGTGCATTCACTCCTTCCCTAAACCCATCACACTGCCATCACTCACATTCTGCATGCTAGAAGCGTGCCTACATCCTCATCCCTCTTCCTCCCCGACTAAACCCTCTCTTCCCCGCAGGAGCCAGCAGCGGTGGCGGAGAACTTTTTCCCCCGATCTCCACCAGCCAGATCGCTGGTCCCCTCTCCCTTCGCTTGCCGCCCTGGCAGCAGGAGGGAGAGGGGACCTCATCCCTCCGTTCTGGTCTAGTAGTTAGGGTTTGGATCTGTCTGCTGTGGTGCATCGTTGGGGTGGTGGGAGCGGCGTTTGGGCAAATAAATCCGCCTCAACTCTACTCCCACACTGGCGGCGACCTTCACGGCGACGTCTCGGAGTTGATGGCAACGTGTGCTGCTCGGTCCGTCAGACCGGCAGCTTGGTCTTCTCGTCGTTCTTCGGATCTGGCGAGATCAGTTTCTCGGTGTGTCGTTGGCGTTCGGTGCTAGCGGCCGGGGCGAGGTGGTTCTTGTGGAGCGAGGATGTTGGTCCGGAGGTGGTCGATCTGTCGCTCTTCTACGACTTCATTGATGGGAGGCGACTTGGTCCAAGACAGCACGGGAACGTCCCCCGGTCGACGTGCCACAGCGACATGTGTCTCGTTGCGTGCAGCAGGCCTGTTCATCGACTCACAAAGCCTCGTTGGCAATGGTGCTTTCTCGGATCTTGCAATGGTGGAGGCTCAGCGTCTCTTCCGATGTTCGTCTCTGGCGCTGGAGTTGAGCGGCGACTGCTCGCTACGGTGGTTGCAGGAAACCCTAGGGATCGTTTTGTATTTCTCGATCTCTTAAGAATTTATCTGCAAATTCAGGATAATCATTTTATCCCGGTCTGTCTTTTAGTTTCCACATATGTTGCTTATTGATTATTGTAACTTGATTTTCAGTTAATTAAATATGTGGTTCACTAAAAAGAACTCTCTTGAGCATACCAAAGCCTTAGGTCACTGCACCATGACGATGCGTTGGCACCGCAAAACATACTAGATCATGTCGGAAGTTACTGTGGCAAGGTAGAATCCAGGTCCGGTGCTACAAACAATGTTGGAGCTCGTGCAAAATTTAGACACTACGCCGGAGTACTTTAAATCAATTATTAAAAATGGAAAATCAACTTCAAATCGACATCAAAAGTTTTTGAACTGATCGCAAAATACTTTTCAATTGTTAAATGTATTCGATGTGAAACATGTTAAAATCCATCATAGGATGTTTATGAATATATATTTGTTTTCTCAAAATGGGGTAGTAACCCGGCTAATGACGTGGATCACACGTTCGCTGGGAACCCAAGAGGAAGGTATGATGCAGCAAGGCAGCAGTTTCCCTTGATTACAAAACCAAGGTTGTCAGATCCAGTAGGACTTGGATAAGTCTTAGCAAGGTGTCAATCTACTCTGGCGCTTGTAGATTAACGCGGACCTGCACACAATCACAAACAAGTACTTTGCCCCAAAGAAACAGAGAGGTTGTCAATCTCTCTGGCTTGTCGAACACAAAGGATTAATTGTGCAGATATAAAATATGATGAGAATGAAATATGACCAGCGAGCAAATGATGATGAAAAACTATTAGAACGGTTGTAAACAATATAGGAAAATAGGACCGGGGTCCATAGTTCACTAGTGGTGTCTCTCCAAAAGATATACATGATGTGTAAACAAATTACAGCATGGCAATTGACAGAATTGTGGGCGCATAACAATGCTATCATAAAAAAATAAAGTTCACCGCTTCATCTAATATGGGCATTACGTCAAAATACATAGACCGTTATCCAACTACGTCTATGACTAATAATCCACCCCAGGATTGCTATCCAGCATGTCACCCAGAAGTATTAAGTTGCAAGCAACAGATCATTGCAATAAGCAAAGTGCATAATGTAAGCAATGTAAATAACAGAAGGAAATCACACCGTTGTTTTCTCCCTAGTGGCAACAACACATCTTTAGTCTTGATCGTTTCTGTTAACCCGAGCTCAGACAAAAAGAGGCATGAACCCATTATCTAGCATAAATACCCTCTCTGAAGACACTAACAATTACTTGGCCAAAGCATCCACTAGCATCGGAGAGCATGGGATCATAGATAAAACATAACACATAGATGAACAAAAGTAATGATTTCCACAATTCATCGGATCCATGCAAACACAATCATGTAGAAGTTACAGATAATATGATCTTGATCATGATAGGCAGCTCATAAGATCTAAGCAATGGAGTACAAGGAGGACAGACAACCATCTAGCTACTGGTATGGACCCGTAGTCCCGTGGTGGACTACTCACGCATCACTCCGGAGGCAGGCATGGTGGTGTAGGTGCCTCCGATGACGATTACCCTCTCCGGCAGGGTGGCGGGAAGAGCTGCAGAACCCTCCCGAACTAGAGTTGGCGATGGCGGTGGCCTCGGACGTCTTCTGGAAAATATGGTCGGGTATTTAGGGTTTTCGGGTCGAAGACAAATTTATAGGCCAAGGGGCAACTCGAGACGACGCCGGAGGGCACCAGGTGGGGCCTAGGCGCATCCAAGGTGTGGTCCGCGCCTGTGGGTGTCTAGGGGCTGGAAGCCCCCCCCCCCCCTCATGCGTCCTCCTGGCTCTGGACTTGTTCCTTTGTGAAAATAATTTACGTAAATTTCCAGCTGATTCCGAGAAACTTCCCCGAACAACTTTTCTGAAACAAAAAGACAACAGAAAACATAACTGGCACTGGGCATCTTGATAATAGGTTAGTTCCATAAATCATGCCGAAATGATATAAAACCATTAAAAACATGTGGCACTGATATATAATCAAGCATGGAACATAAAAAATTATAGATACGTCGGAGACGTATCAGCATCCCCAAGCTTAATTCTTGCTCATCCTCGAGTAGGTAAATGATAACAGAATAATTTTTGAAGTGACATGCTACCAACACAATTTTGATAAAGTAATCATACAAAGCATATGAACTGAATGCATTGATCCAAAACAATGGTTCATTGAATGAAACAAACAATGATTAACCAGGTGCAACATCTAAGCAAGAATTTACTAGAAAAGAGTACTTTGGAGATTTAAAAGTATAACACTTGACAATGATTGATATCTCACAAAGCAATATTATTTCGGCAAAGGAGTTTGGCCAACACAAAGGAAGATTTAAGTTTTCAGCAAAAAGCTTCAACTTGCAACATATTTATCTCAAGATAAAGTCAATACAAAGTTTTCACGGTTAGACATAAAGATAACATGAAGTAAAACTTGAACCAAAGTTGACACCAAGTGATTGCTTGAGGGGTAAAGAAGGAAGAGGAAGACTGACTCAACATAAAAATAAAAGAAAGGCCCTTCGCAGAGGGAAGCAGGGATTAATCATGTGCTAGAGCTTTTTTTTGACAGAAGTAAAACAGTTTTGAGATATGCATGCTTTCGTCAACGACTTCACAGGAAAGAAACTAGCTAGTCCCCCATTTCAAGCAAGGATTTTCGACTTTTGAGAGCGGCTGGTACTTAGAGGAATGAGGTCACTCCTCGTTCTCCTTTGTTTCACCACTAACCAATGTTTGACTGATTTCTCAGGTTTGCATTGTGCGGAGGAGAATGGTGGGTTATATTTATGTTTTGCTTAAGCCGCTCTTGACAAATTCAAGTAAGGACGTAAACCATCAATACCGGGTTAAAGGGGAGAAATGACCTTGCTTGTCACAGGTTATATCTATCTTCCTACTGCTTCCTCATGAGCTTAAAAACAGAGGCACAAAAAAGGAGAATTTTGAAAGTTTTAAAGATAGCACATGAAAATTTTACTTGGAGTGGCAAGGAAATACCACATGTAGGTAGGTATGGTGGACACAAATGGAAAAGATATTTGGCTCAGGGATTTGGATGCACGAGAAGTATTCCCTCTCAGTACGGAATTTTTGGGCTTAGCAGGATATCAAGCAAACACATAACATCAACTTGGTTCAATGAATGACTACAGATATACATCATGCATAACCACTAGACTTCACACCGTCTACCTTGTTAGCCAAACCAACTCTTTGCAAAAAGAATATCTAGACTTAGAGCTACCAAGCAGGACAAGCACCATAATAATAAAGCTTTACGACAACTCTTTACTAATCTATTCTTACTAGATGATCCACAAGTTTAAGCATTAATCTACTTCATATCTCTAAACAATTGACAAGTATCAAAGATTCAAGACAATGATCTACAAGATTAAGCAGCACTTTTCACACTTCCTACATGATAATTTCCACTCAACCAAACACCAATCAACTTATTTGAAGCAACTCTCTAAGGGCCTCTTTGATTCATAGGGTTTGAGAATCAAAGGAATAGGAAAGGGATAGGAAAAGGAAAGGATGGCCGGTGTGAAACTTTTCTTGTTCCTTGTGCATAGGATTCAAAGAATGAGGTGTGAGTGGATTTTTCTTTTCCTGTAGGTTTTGCCTTGATTGTGAGCTGTGAAGGAAAATTTCCTCTATTTTTCCTTTGCAACATTCCTATGAATCAAAGGTGTGAATAGTACCATCAATGGAAAATTTCCTAATCCTCCATATTTCCTACATGTTTCCTTCAAATCAAAGGAGCCCTAAACAAATATGAATGAAAACACAAGAGAGTACTTCATAACTACAAAAGCTAACAGCTCTGAACAAGAGATGCTTGAAAACAAGAGCTAGAAGCAAAAATTACAAAAGCTAAATACTCTACACATATAAGTGAAGAACATGAGTGTTTACGAAAAAGCGGAGCGTGTCTCTCTCCCAAACAAGCATGCATGGATCCAATTTATTGCAAAACCAGATAACAAAACACAAACAAACTGAAAGTAAAAACAAACTGACACTCTAAGGACAGCACATAATGTGTAAAAGAATAAAAATATAGTACCATGAGAGAAACCGATGATTGTCGATGAAGAAGGGGATGCCTTGGGCATCCCCAAGCTTAGATGCTTGTGACTTCTTGAATATTTCAGAGGAGGGTCAATGGGGAGCCTCCCCAAGCTTAGGCTTTTATCCCTTCTTGATCTTCCTTCATCACCTCGCACTTGGATACTTGAAAACTTCCTTCACGCAAAACTTATAGCAACTTCATTAGAGGGGTTAGTCCACAAAAACAATATCTTCCTTTACTTCCAAAGCATATATCGTGAACTTATTTTTTTAAAACATTAGCTACTATCACAGAGGTCTAAGTAAAGCTCTAGCCTTGAAAAGAACTTCACTTTGGCCGTTGAAGAAGCAATGCAAAACTAAGGACATAATCTGTCAAAAACAGAACAGACTGTAAAGATGAATTTTTTCGGGGCACTTATGGATCTCAAAACTTAAAACTAGAGAAAGGTATACAAAACCATGATGCTTGCTGTCAAAAATTTGCATCCACATATTACGTTCTGTGATTTTTTGGATTTTTAAACAGTGAATAACAGAAATCTGTTTCTGGACAGTAAACTCACCAATTAGTTTTCCTCTCTTTAGAGACTATTCTTGGCATCAAAGACCAAAACAAAAAGATACAAGGGAGTTGTTACAGAAGTAACATCACTTAAAAATTCAACATAAGCGCTTTTCTTTAACGCATTTTAGCTAGGCGTAATGATTTTAATGATGCTCTCATAAGAATAAGAGTTGAAACAAAAGAGAGCATCAAGAAGCAAATATCAAACAAATTTAAGCCTAACCCACTTCCTATGCATAGGAACATTGTAATCAAATAAATCCATGAAGAACATAATGATAAGCATAAGAAGATAAAACAAGAGCAACTTCAAAACTTTCAACATAAAGAGAGGTGTTTTAGTGATATGAATTTTTTTATAACCATATTTCCCTCTCTCAAAATATTTTCCAGTAGCATCATGAACAAATTCAACAATATAACTATCACATAAAACATGCATTTCATTATCTCCAAACACATAATTTTTATTAAGATCCAAAATAGTATGACCAAAATAAATTGAAGTCATGCCTTTCCAATCCCATTATTAAACATGTTTTTTTGTTTTTTTAGTTTGGGTGATGTTTAATAGGGGAAGCGTGGTCGTAAGTGTATCAAGCATCAATTTCCTCAAAAAGGGATATTTCAAGAGAATCCATAGGAACATAACATTCATCCTCCTTTGGTAAGAATGGAGGGCAATTAAATAGTGTAAGAGTTGAGGAGTTACTATCATTAGAAGGTGAGTATGGGTAGCTACTCCATTCTTCCTCCTTTTGTTAGTCACTCTCTTCCTCTTTTTCATCCAATGAGCTTTCAGTTTCAGCAATTTCTTCTTCCATGGTTTCCTGTAAGGCAACAATCTCTTCTTTGGGAGGATAAGTTCTCTCGAGAAATTTAGTAATATAAGGATTATCATTGTAATACTCAAGGCAATGTCCAAGTACAACAATTTTTTTAGATTTGTAAGAAGCATCATCAATATCTTTAAGCACATAAGTAATTTCATAGGCACCCATAAAAACAACAAATTCTTCAATTTGTTCAAGATTATCAAAATCATAGTTTCCTTTAGCATAAGAATCCAATATTTCATTATCATTATAATCACATTGGAAAGGGAGGTGTTTATGCCTCCTACAACAAAAGATTCATTAGAGCACCAGGATTCATCATATGTAGAGCAAAAGTTTTTAGCAAGACTATTCAATTTATTTATTTGTGCCCATAAGTGTTTCCCTTGTTCAGACAAGCGGTATTCCTTATAATAATTCTGTTCATCCTCCATGAACCCACCTTGCCAATAAGATCTAGTCTTAAACAAAGTAACCATTGATAGCAAGTAAAGAACAAGACATAATATGAAGCAAAACGATAAAAAGACTAGTGCTGGAATTTTTTTTTTTTGTGTTTTCAGTTTTAGAACAAACGAAAGGAAAAACAAGACTAACAAAAAATATACTAGGCAAGACAATAACAAAGTAAGGTGAAAGGATGTGTGAAACTCCCCTAGCTGAAGCTTCCAAGTCCCCGGCAACGGCGCCAGAAAAAGAGCTTGATGACGTGGATCACACGTTCGCTGGGGAACCCCAAGAGGAAGGTATGATGCAGCAAAGCAGCAGTTTCCCTTGATTACAAAACCAAGGTTGTCAGATCCTGTAGGACTTGGAGAAGGCTTGGCGAGGTGTCAATCTACTCTGGCGCTTGTAGATTACCACGGATATGCACACAATCACAAACAAGTACTTTGCCCCAACGAAATAGAGAGGTTGTCAATCTCTCCGGCTTGCCGAACACAAAGGATTAATTGTGCAGATGTAAAATATGATGAGAGTGAAATATGACCAGCGAGCAAATGATGATGAAAAGCTATTAGAATGGTTGTAACAATGTAGGAAAAATAGGACCGGGGTCCACAGTTCACTAGGGGTGTCTCTCCAAAAGATATGCATGATGGGTAAACAAATTACAGCATGGCAATTGACAAGATTGTGGGCGCATAACAGTGCTATCATAAAACAATAAAGTTCACCGCTTCATCTAATATGGGCATTACGTCAAAATACATAGACAGTTATCCAACTGCGTCTATGACTAATAATCCACCCCGGGATCGCTATCCAGCATGTCACCCAAAAGTGTTAAGTTGCAAGCAACAGATCATTGCAGGAAGCAAAGTGTATAATGTAAGCAATGTAAATAACACAAGGAAATCACACCGCTGTTTTCTCCCTAGTGGCAACAGCACATCTTTAGTCTTGTTCGTTTCTGTCAACCCGAACTCAGACAAAAAGAGGCATGAACCCACTATCTAGCATAAATACCCTCTCTGAAGACACTAACAATTACTTGGCCAAAGCATCCACTAGCATCGGAGAGCATGCAAAATCATAGATAAAACATAACACATAGATGAACAAAAGTAACACTAGTAGGAAAAGGCTCATTGCTGGCGAACCTAATTTGGCTACCGCTGGCGAACAGGTGGTTCGCCAGCGCTACTATCGCCAGTGGTAACAGCTTACCACTGGCGAACAACATGTTCGCCAGCGGTAAGTAACTTACCACTGGCGAACCAGTGCCTCGTTCGCCAGCGACAGGCCACTTACCACTGGCGAACCGAGCGCGTGTTCGCCAGCGGTATTCCCAGGGCTTACCACTGGCGAACCAGGCTCCTGTTCGCCAGTAATATGTATTTCTATTTTCAAATAAAAGCAGAAATGTATTACAGCAATATATACAGGTAAATACATATATATTCCAGCAATATATAATTGACAGAAACAGTATAATTGACAGAATTTCAATAGATACAAATAGACAAGTGACCAAATAGTTGGTTCATCACATATATGCATGCATTACAAGCCGAAATATACAAGTGAGACCCAATATTTTGCATACATATGCATGAATACACACACATCTCCGGAAGTCGATAGTTTAGGTCGCAAGTTTTCAAAAGCAAGTAGTAACCTAAACTACAATCACAGACAAGAGAATTGCAATGGCGATGAAGAAGAAGAGTATATATGCATGTTCTTCCTCTCTTCCGCTCCGGCTCTGCTTTACTCTTGTAGCTCTTGTAGTTGTAGCCCTCTCATCCCGCTTGCTTCAGACATCTCTCTATACACGAGGCAAAGATAAAAGTGTTAGGCAAAGAAAAGAAGAGCAAGAGTTTATACACAAATCAAATAATAGTTAAATGAGTGCACCAAAATCGAAAACATGCCTCATATATAGGTTGGACACACAAATTACAGAGATGGTGCTAGCGAGCCAAGTAGGATGCACAAGATGTGTGTACTCGTGCATATCACAAGGCTCGCTAGACCATCCCTGTATCACACGGTGTCACGACATTTTAATCATCGACATTCTAGAAAAAGAGTACAAAACTAAACATCCGCATTCTCGGAGAAAGATGAAACAAAAACAAACATGATTTGGATTTGTGCCTCATACTTAGATTGGACACACAGAAGTTCCAGGGATGGTGCGAGTGAGCCAAGTAGGATGCACAAGATGTGTATTCGTGCATATCACAAGGCTCACTAGCGCCATCCCCGGGATCACATGGTGTCACAACATTTGAATCATCGGCACTCTAAGAGAAATACAAAACTATATAAACAAGAGGTATCTAGGCAAGTTCAACGACTTTCGAAGCAAGAGATGGTGCTAGCGAGCCAAGTAGCATGCACAAGATATGTGTACTCGTGCATACCACAAGGCTCGCTAGACCATCCCTGTATCACACGGTGTCACTTCATTTTAATCATCGGCATTCAGAGAGAAAGACGAAACAAAACAAAACAAATCTAATTAAATAGCATCGATCACACATGGAAGTTCAACGACTTTAGAAGCACAAGTTAATTTATGGATATAATTTACGAACGCAAGTTCATCTATCGTACTAAGTAGACAACACATACCGCCGATCACTTCTTCTTCTTGCGCGGCTTCGGCGGGAATGGGAGAACACCATCTATAGTGAATGGCCGGTGATCACCCTACGCTATTAAGCGATGTTCGATCTCGTCGTTCAGTGGTACTGCAAAGCCGTTGAAGTACACCCCGAAGCGAGGCAAGACATCGTTGCAGATGATTCCCGTGATCACCTGCTGGATGCGACCGAACTCTTGTCTGATATGAGCATCACTGGCTTCTGCCAAGCCGTTGCATCATCTGTCGATAGCAGCAGAAAATTGCAGTTGTTGTTGATCCTTTACAAACTCCCGCATGTGATTGATGAGGTACCATGCCTTCATCTTACTGCCTGGCGACTGCTTGATGCAGGGGAAGATAACTTTTTGGGTCAATATAATCTTGTCTCGCACTATTCTTTTTTCTCTTTTCAGGACGCCTTTGCTTTGGGCGTAGGCATTAAGAGCTTCATTCAGAACAAGCTTGATGTTGGTGTAGTCTTTATCCCTATTCACATCACTCCCGGAGTCGAGATAGACGGCATACGAGTCTTTCGGGTACATGACGATGAGGGTGCCGTATTGGTTACTGTGCAAAACAGTTCAAAAGAGACCATCATCCTCAAAATTGCAAAATAGCTTAACGATGGAAATCTACGAAAGCATGTTATGACGGTTAGCGAATGACTTACTCGGGAAAGTAAGGCATGAGAAAGATGTTTTTGCCAGGACGCGCACTGAAGAAGTCTCCGATGTACCGCGACACCTTTGCCCTACCCTTAGGGGTGCTCAGGAACATTTCTTTCATGTAGTAGGGGCCAATTATCGCGATGCCCGGGGTATTCTCCTTTAAGATCTGGTGCGTCATACTAAGGGCAACAAGGCGGACGATCGATGGGTGGAGCGCGTACATGTGATACATGTTGAAGATGTCATTAAATCTCAGGAGGATCACGTCCCCGGAGTCTTTAGTGACAAAGCCCAAGCCATCTATCTTTGGCACCTTTGCATGGAAAACCAGGTATGTGATGCATCCAAAATGCATCCACTTTTCGAAGCACTTTGCCTCATAATTTGCTCCGGGATCCTTCCATATTTGAATAAAACTGCTGATTCTGACGCTGTTTTTAGCAAAGTCTCTCCTCTGGATATTTTTGCAGGAAATAAAATCGGGGAAAAATACCACGTCACTTTTCATGGAAAAGAAGCACTTTGGATAAAGGATGGACACGAGGGGGTGCCGGAGGGCCAAAAGAGGTGGCCCCACGCGGCCTGGTACTGTAGCCACGTGGGCCCACCCCAAATGGGCCTCGGGCACCGTCTCGCCCCCGGTCTTCGACGTACGCCTTCATATATGAGAAAAACGCTTGCCCTAGGAGGGGAGGAGCTTTCGCGAAACACACCGCCGCCACCACCACGTTCTTCGTTTCGGGGACAGATTGATCCAGGATTTCTCCTCCGGTGGAGGGATCTGGAGGCTGTCTTCACCGCCATCTTCACCGCCTTCATCTCCATCAACCATGAGCTCTTTCTCCATCACCATGTGTGAGTAGTTTGCTGTAGGCATGTGAGGTGGATGGGGATTGGATGAGATTGACCATGTAATGCTACCCATTGTTCGATAATCTTAGGGTTTATCTTGAGGATGCTTTTGTATTGTGTTGGTACACTCTTGTTATGTTTAATGCTTGCCACTAGGGCCCGAGTGGCATGATTTCAGTACTGAACCTTTTTGCTTCATCATATAATTGAGTTTAGTATTTACCTGCAAAGTGCATCACCTGCTGTTATGTTGAACCTGCGAACCCTAAAAGTGACATTTAGGGAAAACAAGGGGGAGACGTTCTAGTTTGAGGATCCTATGTGTTCATGGAGTGTTAATGCATTGTCCCGGTCTACACGAAAGGGTAGACCTTAATTACCTGTAGTTCCAAGTTGGCCCCGGTGAAATGGGCAGGTAGGGCAATAGATGTTGTGCAAATTCTCTTGGTTAGTATGCACAACTATTTAAGGAACACATACCTACATATATCGGAGTTAGAGAAAAACCCCATTGCTAGCTTTACTTTATTATATGATCAATCTCATTCATGCAACGCCCCGCTGTCACCTCATGCCTACGTTTTAAATCTCTGAGTTACACTTTCACTTTTCCGGTGAAAACTGGGAAATCCTTGTTACTACTGCTGGTTTATTTCTGCTCGCTTGAATCCTTTACTGCCATCACTACTACTGCTGCAAGTTATTGATATACAGGTGTGGTTGAGAGTGACGCCTCAACTGCTAAGGTCTTATTGATATTCTTGTGTTCCCATCGAGTCGAACTATAAATTTGGGTAATACTTCCCAACGAAGACTTCAGCGATCCCCTATACTTGTGGGCATCAAGACGTTTTCTGGCGCCGTTGCCGGGGAGCCTAGCTTTATTGGTAAGACAACTTGATATCATTTATTTGCTGCATTTGCTTGTTCCTAACCATGGGAAAGGAAAAGACCACTCCGAAGGAAATTAGGCCTTCAACTACTCGTGCAGGTAACAATTTGCCAAGTAGGCCAAACTTTTCACCTGATGCTGCTTCTGCTGTTGTTCCTAAGAAAAGGGGAAAATTGTTTCTAGTTCACCATTGTCTAAAATGTCTACTAGTAATGAAAGTGATTTAACATGTGGTGGCATAGACAAAGAAGTGACACTTGAAACACCTGAAATTCCTGAAATATCTGAGATAACTGAAACACCTGAGAATCCTGAATCTTCTATTAGTGAAAATGTGGAATCTGAACTAGAAGATAGGGAATATTGTGATGATATGGAAACTTCTTCTGAGAGAGAGGATGCTATTATTAAGGCTTTCATGAGTCCAGATTATGATGAAATGGATAAACTTGCTAGCTATATAAATTCTCCTCTTGATGACTATTTTCCTGTTACTGATAAAATGAATGGTCCAGCTATTAAAATTAATGATAAAGACTATGAGTTTAATGTTGATCCTGAAATTATTGAAAGGGCTGAGAAGTCTAAGTTTTATGGGAGAGAGGATGAGTTTCCTTTCGATCACATTGCTGATTTGCATGAATTATCTGAGTTATTTGGGAAAGATGAAATTAACAAACGCTACTATTTCTTAAAATTGTTTCCTTTTTCTTTGGGAGGAAGTGCTAAAACTTGGTATAATTGTTTAGAACCTGGATGTATTACTAGCAAGGAAGAATGTTTGCGGATGTTCTTTGATAAGTACTTCCCTGCTAATAAAATTCATGCTCTAACCCTTGAGATTAGTAATTTTTCACAGAAAGAGAAGGAGGATTTACCCCAAGCTTGGGGAAGTATGATAAGATGGTTAGGAAATGTTCTACCCATGGCTTCAAAGATAATGAAATACTTGATATTTTACAATGGACTAACTGAAAACACCAGAGGCTATCTTGATAGTATTGCAGGTAATGTTTTCAGGGAAAGGACCATTCATGAAGCAATTGAGTTATTGCAAACTATCTCAAAGAATTATGATGATTGGAATACTGATGAGATATTTCCGGAGAAGAAAGGAGGTATACTCAAACTGGGCAAAGAGGCAATAAAAGAAGCCTCAAAGGACATTAAAGAGAAGGGAATTAAAACCTCTCATCTCAAGGAATTATCTGAAAGGGGTGTCAAACTTCCTAATGATCAACCATGTTTCCCTATCCCAGTCAATGTTATTAGCACCACAAAAGGTAATGAAAAGGTAACATCTCTCACTAAGGTATTATATGAGAATGATTTTGCTTATCGTCATGATCCTGAAGAGCATAATATTAGAATGATGATCATGGAAAACTCTCATAAAACTAAATTTCTTCATGAAAGTTTGCATGCTAATGTGGGAGAGGTAAAAAGAATTGTTAAACATTGTGAGATGATGAATAATCAAGTAGAACAAATGATTTCTCTTCAAAATCAATTGTATGAAAAGCTTAATGTGAAGAAATAGGTTTGTGGAGTTAATACTAGGGGAGGTGCAAGTACTCAGGACCCTGACTATCCTGAAGACCATCCCAAGAGGAAAGAGCAAGAAGCTCGAAAGAAGAAACTTTTTGCAGGAAAATCTCCCAATGAAAACCAAGATAAAGATGATTCTGAAGAACAAGATAATAATATCTCTATTTCTGATGCTGAGACTGAAGATAATAATAATGAAGAGGAGGAATCATCCCCACCTGAAGAAGAACCACAAGAAGTTAAAAATGTTGAAGAACCTGAAGCAGCTGAGAAGGAAGACCCTCAACCATCTACTGAGAAGAACAAGAAGAAAAACCATCCAAGTCCACAAAAAGGTAAATAAAGGGATCCATGGGTACAAAGACCCATACCATATCCTCAAGAGGTAATGAAAACTTTGGATGATACTAGATTTGAGAAATTCTCTGAGTTGATTAAATCTTTATATTTGCAAATTCCTCTTGTTGATGCTATTAAGATTCCTCCTTATTCAAAATACATGAAAGATATTGTCACTAATAAAAGAAAGATTTCTACTGATGCTATTACTGCTATGCTTGCTGATTACACCTTTTAAAGGGAAAGTTCCTGAAAAACATGGAGATCCCGGTATTCCAACTATTCCTTGTCAAATTAAAGAAACCTATGTGAGATATGCACTATGTGATTTGGAGGCTGGTGTTAGTGTCATGCCTTTCTCTTTGTATAAGAAACTTGACTTAAACAAATTGGTTCCAACTGAAGTTTCATTGCAAATGGATG
Source organism: Puccinellia tenuiflora (assembly GCA_012064385.1). Lineage (NCBI taxonomy): Eukaryota > Viridiplantae > Streptophyta > Magnoliopsida > Poales > Poaceae > Puccinellia > Puccinellia tenuiflora. The sequence goes on from QRDG01000336.1 coordinate 53,424, forward strand.
ATAAATCAACTGCTATACCTATTGGAATATGTGAGGATGTACCTATTTCTGTTGCTAATGTGTTAATCCCTACAGACTTTGTTGTATTAGACATGCCTGAGGATGATAACTTGTCTATTATCCTTGGTAGACCTTTCTTAAACACTGCAGGGGCTGTGATAGATTGCACTGAAAGCAAAGTGACATTCAATGTTAACGGAAAGGAGCACACTATCTATTTCCCCAAGAAGAAAGCTGTTACAATGGTAAACCAAATGGTGAATTGCATTAAAAGAAATACTCTTATAGTTGGAAGTATTGAAATTCCCTTACCACCTCCTGAACCAAAATATGCTACTATAATGATTGGAACTATTCCAATCAAATATGAGGTAACAAGAATCTCTTCTTTACATATAAAAATAAAGATCATGTGTTATATCCTTTACATATTATTAATGAGACCTGATCAACCTCATTATTAATGTGGAAATGATGCAAACTTGATCCTTATAAAGATTGCTTGCATTTTTTATTTTATATACTCAAGAATTCTTAGAAAATTTGCTTGGGCATATTTATTTCAAAGTGCAGAAATTTCAGAAATCTAGTTTTGAAAAGTCTCTGTAGAAAATTTTCTCGAAAAATTCCAGAAAAATTCAGAGGTAAGTTATTTTCACGGGAGAACTCACAGCCAAAAGAGGGACACCAGAGGGCCACCAGGGGCCAAAAGAAGGTGCCCCACGCGGCCACTGTACCTGGCCGCGTGGGACCCCCCACTTTGGTCCACAGGTGGAGTTAGGTGAGGAGCCTGGGCTCATCTCCTTCCTCTTGACAGAAAACCAGCTCCAGGTATTTTTGTAGCGCCTCGACCCCAGAACTATACAGTGACGCGTTGTGCAACCGGTCATGATACACAATCGAAGGTTACTGGGTTTACCAATCCCAGGCCAAAACCCATTGGCAGGTGTGCTCGGAATGGATCATCGGCACACAACACCTCGATCATGCCATAAGCTCAGACATCGCTATCACGTATAGTAGAGAGACCAAGACTCCGGAACAACTGGCACATCACAGACTCTACGACACAAAGATATCATAGTTCAACTCATATAATTGAGAAAGATAGCAAATGACACATCAGAGGTCACTGACCCATCATTACAACAAGCGGAAGCAAATTAAAGTTGTCTAAACAACAAGATCCAAATTATGGCCTAAGAGGGCTACAATAACATATCCCAGCCAGCTTGTTCCGTGAAGTCCCAAGCTGCCACCTGGGAACCCTAGACTATTCGTCGAAGTCAACGTAGAACCCACCTTCCAGTTCGGTGACGTCCTCCTCTGAAACAAGTAATAATCAACAAAGCAAGGCTGAGTACGACGTACTCGCAAGAATTAGTAGGGCGATATAGGCCCGATGCTGTTTGGCTTCAAAGCTGTAAAGTAGTTGTTTTGCATAAAGCTAGTTTTTCCTCCCAAAGACTAGGACTCATTGCATCGTCTACTCAGAAGGTTTTCATAAGGGGATAAGGTAGTAAACTTTTCTTCTTCGGTTCACAAGGAACCTACAGTATTCAGGAACACCACTTATCTCCACCAAGGCACTCCCTCGAATCTCCCTCGAGGAAATGAACCTTTTAACACACGTTGGTGATGCAACCTCTAGCTACCATTTAATTAAAGGTTCAGGTTCTCTATGATCTCACCTATCTCACCAAGATTTGTCCATAACCGTGGACACGGCTTTTCGAAAAGATTAAACCCTGCAGGGGTGTACTGTTTTTACCATTGGTACCGTCCGACCCCTTGCCTGTACAATTAGCTCTCTTCCTGGGAAAGCCGGCAGGGCAGGCGCGGTTAAACCTTTACAAAGCATGAGACTATCCAAGGGTCATCGTGACGACAGGACAAGTTCAGCGCCTATTTCAACACCCTGCCCCATCGCCACTCCTATCAACACCATCCTCATCACATCTTCATCATCGTCATCATCATCACCGGCCACACACTCGCAAATGGAAAGCGCAAACTAGAGGACCCTTGGATACGCCCGCACTAATTATTCGGTTAGTAAGGAGCCCATACTCCCACCTTTGGAAGCACGCTCGGTTCTTGGTTCAAGCGATAAGAACTCACACCTAGGGGCAAGAATGAGGCAAAACACCATCCCCGATGGCAACTCATCCCCGCCTTCTTTAGCAATTATTTATTAACACAAGTGTCCACCACTGTCCGAACATTCCATCCACTTCACAAGTATGGAAATAATCAACGGACAACTTAAACATTCGACTAAGCATGGCTAAGCATATCTAAGCATAACATACAACAGATATGAATTATCTCAGGCCAACACATCAACCTATGGTTAATAGGAGGGAAAACAGATAATGGTTCAGGGAGCATGCAAGTGATAGGATACTCTATACACTGACCAAAAGTTGTATCTAGAATCGAATGCAATATTATGGTGGAGAAAATACTTGTACTAATAGGATGAGATATGCCAAGAAGGTTAGGTTAGCTCTTGCCTTGCTGATAGAGCTGGTCCCACTGGTTGTCAAGGTATTGTGGTGGAACCTCGACTCCTGAATCTACCGATACACAAACAATACAGGAAACAAAATAAATACACGAATACAAAGGTGCAATGCACAATCATGATGAGGTGGTCAAATTATGCACTGAAATCATATTGGGCATGTCCCACAAGTTAAATGGAACCCCTAAAATAAATATTGCAATTAACGAGTTAAAACTCCATATTTAACTTAGTGAATTCCGTTTTTATCCAAAATGTCCAGTACTGAAATATGGGTCCTAAATGCATGAAAATGACATTATTAGATAGGTATTGTCCTACTGATCATTTTGGTACTTCGTTTGCAACTTTTCGATTAACGATGAAGAAATGGCGAATTACATGGTTATTCAATTTAATTTACTTTAACCATTTCGAAAATGACCTCAAAGGAAAAGTTATTTTCATACTGGGATTTTAACATATATGAACAGTCCTTGAGTTGATGAGCAAATTGGTATATCATTTGCAATTTTTGGATTGATATTTATCAAGTTATGATATTTTTAATAATGGATTTAATTCTGCCATTTATTTATTTTTATTAAACAGCACCAATATTAAATCTAAAATTATCTCAAATGACATAAACTTGTAGATCATTGTTCACTGAACATTTTGAGAGCTTATTCATAATTTTTGGATGAGTAGAACTCAAGTTATGCAATTTCCAAAATTAGGATTAAATCTGCCATCTCTGTTTTTATTAAATAAACGCAAATTATTTGGCCATTTAATTCTACCAAGGGCACTAACAGATAGATATTTTCTTCCTGAGCATTTTGGTATATTATTTGCATTTTTCCGATTTGTGGTTCAAAAGTTATGCAATTTCAAAGTTGGAATTCATTTTCTGCCATTTAAATAAAATTCCAGAAAAAGGCCGAAACGTTTTGTACCGGCAGTGGGCTAGCCACAGCCACTGACCGGTGGGGCAGTGGCCACGGTGGCAAGCCACGTCGGCCAAGGCCCACGGGCAGGTTTGACCGGAGCGGGAGGCCAGGACCGGCGCGACGCGGGCGTGGTGACCGGCGGCATGCCGCGCATCGATCCGTCGCGTGCGGGTGCTAGCGAGCCCGGGAGGGGGCGCATTTGGCTCAGCACGGCGTGGGGAGTCTAGTGGCGGCGCTAGGGACCTAATGGTCGCCGGGAAGTGCACCGGCGACGAGCTACGGCGGTGGCGACGATTCGGTCTACGGCGATTCGACGAACCAGAGGGGGAGGGGCGAGGAGAATAGGTCCAGGAGGACCGTGTGCTCACCCTGAGCGCGTCTAGGTGCTCGTCGGTGAAGGGGAAGGGCTGCAACGACGGCAATCACGGCGGCGGTCGTCGGTCGGAGGCGGAGAAGACGAGGAAGAACGCGTCGATCCTGAGCGTCCCGGCTCGATTGCTTGGGCGAGGAGGAAGAAGGGGAGGAGGCTGATCTTCCGGTGCGCTTCGATCTGCTCCTGGCGGCCTGAGTCGACGACGGCGTGCGGCGGCGGCCACGGCTAGGTCACGGACATGGCGCTGGGCGGTTAGGGTTTGCTGCACGGGGGAGAAAGGAGGGGGAGAGAGAGCAGGGGGTCACGGGGTGCTTCTTTATCCTCCATGGGGGGCCAGGGAGCGAGGAGGAGCGCGGGGCGGCCACGGTGACATGGCGGCCATGGCGCCAGGGGCTTCCCCTGTCGCCACAGGGAAAGGTGCTGACAGGTAGGGGCCACCTGTAAGGGTTTTATACTTTTCCATTTTTCTGTTTTTCCCCTTTTAGGAACAGCAAACTTTAGGGATTTATTTGGGCCACTTTAACATTTTGGAAAATTTTGAAATTATTCAGGTGACCTCTCCATATCATTTAACAACTCCACAAAAATTGGTGCTGCCAAATAATATGTTTAGATTCAGATTTGTTCAAAGTGTTGCAATATGATCATTTTTGATAAATTGCAAAATGAATTTTTTTGAAGCACTTAAGTACTTCCAAAATAATGAAATTATTCATGGAGGCTCCCAATATAGTAATGAATCTTCCCATAATTTTATTTTGAATTTTTGAAAAGTTTATGTCACATCCCGAATTTTGGCCCTATAAAATTTTCTTTGACAAAACCAAAATTTGGATTTGGATTTGGACCTTTGATCTTGGCACCTCTATTTTCTTCTACATTTCTAAAACCCTCATGGTTCACAAAATATTTGTCTTTTCTTTAATACACAAGGGACCTAAAACCTAGCCTTCCAAAGGAGCCATACCAAGGGTGACTTCAAAAATTCCCCAAAAATTCCAGAGTGATCCTCATCTAGCCTAGAACCCATTTATGCAAAAATATTGGGTGACTTGTTAAGAAAAGGGTTGACTTTTTCCCTGATTTATTTTCTGCCAAAAATCCCCAAAACCCTAGCTTTCCAAAGGATGTATGTCAAGACCATCTTCAAAAATTCTCCAAAAATTCAGGGAGGATCCCTAACCAGTGCATAACCCAAATATACAAAAATATTTGATACCTTGTCAAGAAAATATTTGAGTTTTTCCCTGTTTTACTTTCTGGCCTAAACCTTGTTATTTTTGGAAACCCTACTAAACTTTTTCCAAAAATTCCAAAAACCCCAGGGTAGATGCTCCTAACCAATACCTACCTCCTGTAATTTTCCTGGAGAAATATCTTTTATTTTAGTTGCCCAAAATGCAATTTTCCTTTTCAGCCGAAGGTGTTCGATGAAAATTTTCCTTCTGCCAAGATGCAAACTAGCTCAAGATCATATCTAGACTGTGGTAGATCTTCTCTTCGGTAGATCTTCTCTTCCTGCACCTGGTGACACGGTCAATTTTCCAATTTGGTGCCATATGGTGCCGATGGCATGACCATGCCGATCTTGGCATGCCCTGTGGCGTGGCCGCCACGGGCATGACCGTGCCCGACGGCGCCGCCCCTTTCTGGTTGTCGCCGTTGGACCTCCCCGCCGAAACCCCTCGTGTCCCCCTACACCCCCACCACTGGCTAGACCACCACGGCACCTCCATGCTCCCCATCCCCTCACGTGCGCCGCCGCTCACTAGGCGACGCGCCGCGCGCGCTGCACCACCGCGGGCCCCCCCTCCCCTCACAGTGCCGCACAGCCTCTCCGCGAATCCCGTCGAGGCAGAATCGCACAGCAACCCTGCCGCTACACCCTCGACGCGCCGCCCGTCGCTTCCCTCTGTCCAGCATCCACGCGCCACCACCCCGACGCGCCGCCCGGACCCGGTGCTTATCCACGGCCGCGCCACGCCATCCGTGCTCATCCACGACGCGCGAATCCCGTCGTCTAGCTCCACCCTGTAGCTACACCGACGGCGCGCCGTCCGTCGTCTCCTCCCCTGCCACGGCCTCCTCTCTCGACACCTCGCCGCGGCCCGCGTCCGGACCCCCACCGCGGTGGGCTATAAAAGGAGACCCCGGCTCCCTCGACCACCACACCACCACCCCCTCCCTCCGAGCCTCCCCCCTGGCCACGATTAGCTCCCGGGGAGCACCGGAGCGTCGGCGACGAGCCCGTTCCCGCCGCTCTGTCCCCAAGCAATTCACCACCTCCCGAGCCACCCCGCCGCCCAAGCCTCCTCCCTCTTCCAATCCACCCCTCCCGGAGCCCGTAGCCACCTTCACATTGCCCTAGTACCGCCGGAATCGACGCCCTCATCCTCGACGGTGAGCACGCCGGCGACGGCGACTTCCCCCCCTGTTTCTTCTTTTCCTGGAGCGTACCGGTTCGGCTAATGGGCCACTGGCTAGTGGGCCCAGGCCGTCAGATTTTTAAACTTAAACCAAACCGTTTTCTTTTTATTTTCTCTGTTTTTAGAGTTGGCAGATTCTAGGTCAAACTTTGGGAGGTCATAACTCCCTCAAAAAATTCAGAAAATATGAATCTTTTTGCAGTAGTTTTGTTTTGAAATTCTCTATCCATTGGCACTGGTTTTGAAATATTTGAAGCTTATTTGCTTGGGAAGTAGTTGAGTAGCTATCGGAAGGTTTATAATGCCTATTTTTGAATTCTCTAATAGATTCCGACCACTTTAACGAAGGAGAAGTTGATCCCACACCCGAAGGCAAGCCATCAGCCCCCAACCATCCGTTTCCAAGTCATCGATACCTTATTTGACTTGTTTGTTACTTGTTTGCGCGATAGTTGCATCCCACATGTCTTATTTCATGCCTATTATTTCATGTGACCTAATGCTACCTTTACTTCCTGCAATACGATAAACTCATGTTCCGTGAGTTGAGTTCCGGCCGGCGACTAAATACATGTTGGGCACCACCCGCGTGGATTGAATCTCGCCTACTTTCAGTACTTTTATTTCAACTAACTTTACTTTCCCGCAATACGATAAACCCATCAAGTGTGGGTTGAGTTCCGGCCGGCGACTAAATACATGTCGAGCTCCGCCCACGTGGATTGAATCTCGTCTACTTTCCGTAGAGTGGGGTGTGCGTATTTATTTACTCAACCCGTGGCTGCAACTGGCCGGAGACATCTCCGTCCTCGCCCGGTTGATTTTGTCATTTTAATTTCTTACTCGACCCGTGGCTGCTACTGGCCGGAGACATCTCCGTCCTCGCCCGGTTGATTTTGTTATTTTATCTTTACCCAACCTGTGGCTGTCACTAGTCGGAGAAAACTCCGCCATCGCCCGGTTGACCTTATTTTACCTTGCTGAACTACTATGTGATTATTTGATGCTCATGTATATCTTGTGGACTAACGTTTGCTGCTGTCTTATGGCCGAGAATAAAAATTGACTAAAAAGATAACCACCTCCGTCGACTAGATTGAGTCCAATAGTGCCACTCGCCAAACACACCCGCACAACCATGCGTCGTTGAAATGGGAAGACCGTAGCTTAGTAGCCTACCGAGCCTCTTTTGATGCTACCCACTTGGCAAGTCTAGTCGGTTACTGCATAGTTGTGGTCGGGGCTAGTCTTGTGAAGGTTCCGGAGCTAGGCGTTGCTCATGAGTTGGGGACGTGCCGGATTCACTTCGTCATAAGACTTAGCCCGAGTGGTAAGTCGGTAGCTACATAAGGAGTGCCTTGGTAGTGCGGACGGCTACGGGGGAATAGGTTTGTGCGGCAGGTACCGGCTGTACAAGCTTAGACCCCAACGTGTGGATAAAAGTTGCAACCTCTCGAGAGTGTCAAATCTAGAATCTAGTATTGTTCCTATCTAAGGGACGGTGTTGGGTCCAGCCACACTAGAGTCAGTCCAGTCGAACCCGGAGAAATAAATTCACCAAGCAGTCAGAGTTGGCCAAAGCTGAATGAGCAGAAACGTGGACCATAGTTGGTCAAAAGCTGAGCTTGGGTTGGACTAGAGTTGGTCAAACTTGAGAACCTAAGTGTTGAGAATATTATTGTGTGGAAATGAGACCCGTTCTCATAAGCCACGGTTTTTGTCACAGGTAAGTAGGTAAGTTAAGTCCAACCGTTAAGCTTGGACTCGCACTTGCACATGCCATGCCATATAGGATCGTTGGTTACGGTTGACTGAGGATTGATGTCTTGCGAGTACATTCCATGTACTCACCTGGCTTTTCATGTGGCCAGATCCTCCTACCCCCGTCGCCGAGTACCCCTTGTACGAGAACTAGATCCGGTATCCAGGCAGAGCCCTGTGGAGTTAGGCCCTCTTCGTCGCACGCTTCCGCCAAACCGCTGACGTCCTCTGATGAAGTCTTGTTCGATAAATAATGTACAAACTGTTGTGTGCGCTAGGGCGCAGCCTTGTAATGAGACCCTTGTAATCCATCGTCGGTTCCCGACCCCTTAATAAAGTGGTTATGTTCTGTCATCAAGTTGTCATATATTCAGTGCTCCTGGGACTGATGTATGGGGTAACTCGATCTCCGGATCGGGGTGCCACAGTTTAACTTGGTTTCAAATTAAGAATTGGTTTAACTCAATTTGAAGTCCCAATTTATTTAATTGTTTGGCAAGAATTTGACTTTGCCAATTAAATTTGAAAATGCATTCTTGGAACTTCCTGGACAAATATGGAAACTCAAGAATATTTTGTTTTGCCAATTTGAGCAAATGCACTTGGTTTGGAAATTTGGAAGGGTTTTGCTTCCTTTTAATGTTTTCCATTGTTTGCAATATTTAATTTAGCGATTTAAATATGTATGCCATGATGCAATGCAAAGCAAAAAGCGAAAATTTGGCTCAAATTTTATTGTACCAAATCTGGGCTGTTACAATTTTCTCCAAAAATTTTCGTGCTCTCTTGCTGCTCTCCTTGGATCTCCAAGTTTAGAGCAGCTTTCTCGAATCTGTTTGGTGGGATTACTCCTTGGTATGTGACTTCTCCACTCATCCAATTAGTTTTTGTTCTTGTGCTTTGTATATGAAGTATTTTGCTGCACTAGGTGTCACTAAATATGATTGAGAAATCCATGGATTTAAGTTTTCTAGTTGATATTGATGCATGATATTGATGTGGAGACTAGATGTGGATGGCTTAACGTTGTATTATAGTTTCACATCTTGATTTTTGTTGAAATTTACTTATGGGCAGCAAGGTACCATGTTTAGCAAGGGCAAAGGATTGCTTGGGATGAGCTCAAGACCCAAGAGAAGAGCATGCAGAGTCTCCCTCAACTACGATGACAATCACCTTTGGGAAGACTCCGCATCATTTGTGGGGGAGAAGTTGAGGATTCACACGACGAGATGGCAAGACCCCCGTGTTCTTCAACAATGGGGAATGGAAGAGGATTTCAACTCCTTCGCCACAGCGACCGGGTTGCTGACATTTGCTCAAAACCCACAATACACATACGAGGAACTCTCACGAGAGTTCCTCTCTACCTTCAGATTCGAAGGGCCCGAGACTCATAGGCACAAGAATAAAAGTAAGGCACATCCTCTCACTTTTGTTTGCAAGTTTAGTATGAAGGGAGAGTGTCTTGTTATGTCTCTAGATGAGTTTTGCAATGATATAGGTGTTGCAAACACGGGGAGTTGGGAAGAAACCGGTGCTGATTCAAAACCTGAACTTGTTAATTTCTGGCACTCTGTTTCTGTTAATTCCCTTGATAGACTAAATAGGGGCAAATTTACTCACATACAGCAACCTATCTTGAGGTACTTTGCGTTGTTCCTTGCAAGAGGCTTTCTTGCAAGAGACAACACTTCTGCCTGCACTGGACCTATTATTTATTTGCTTAAATGTGCAAAAGAGAACAAGTCATGTGAGTATAACTTGGGGGTAATTCTTGCTAGATCATTGCATAATGTTGTAAGTAGAAATGCCACTGATGGAACCCCTATTTACGCTGGTGCTATTGCTACTTTGGTCTATAAATACATTAAAGATGAAAGAGGATATATTGATAATATGGAACCCTTGTAGAGAAGTCCACATTACTTGATTTTGCTTTGATTTCCAACATGGGAATGAGTGTTCCGTATGGGGAGATTCATCTATACACATATTTGAGTACTAATGGACAGAAAGTGTCCATTAGGCTCCCCTGTACTGACCTCTTTGACAGGAGCACTGGAAAGTGGATCGTGAGGGAAGAGCCAATGCAGGAGGAGGCACAAGCTCCAGCAATGCAGGGGTACCAACCTCAAGAGATGCCACAATACCCAAGCATATGGTCACTACCCTGGAGGTGGAAGTGGTGAATATGGCTACCACCCAGGATATTAGCTTGACTGCAAGCTTGGGGGGGAGTACTTCTCTTCCTCTCATTTCGTTGTTTATATCACTCTTATTTTGTTTCGGTTTCTTTCTTTGAAATTGAAAAAACACAAAAAGATTCTATTTATTCTTCTTTCTTATTTACATCTGGTCATTTACTTTATGCTTCTAAAAACCAAAAAGAACAAAAAGATTTTCGTTTTCTTGAATCCGATGCAAAAATGGAGGTGCAGGAATTTCTGAAATCTTCTCACTGTTTTATTTTTCATCTTTTTATGCAACTCCAATTGAGCTGAAATTTTAACCACAACTGCAAATTTTCACGACCTACACACCTGTAAAATATGAGAAATTCTGAGGTGTTTAAGTAGGGTAAAAACAGTACTGAATGCAGTGACATTTTCTGGCAGATTTGAGTTTTTATTGTGCAGTTCGAATTGGGATAGGAGAACAACAATGATGAGCTGATGTGCATGAAGTAGATGAAAGGTATGACACCTTTTCCGTGCTTATGAAGACTTTTTAATAATAGCAAGTGTACACATCATAGTTTCTTTAACATCTAGGGAACTGGTAGCAAATGTTTATCTTCGCCATGTTTTAGTGTGTATGATGATGCAAGTGAGATATTATTTAGGGATAATACTTGGCTATGGTTTGAACAACTGAAGTTCTAAACAAAGGTCTATTCATCCCATTGTGCTTACTAAACTTGCCAACCACAGAGAAAGTGAAAAAAAATGTTAAAAATGAAGTCATATGCTTGACAAGCTCAGTGGTTAGGAGCTAGCTTAAATGTGCCGACACATGGAAAGCTTTTAACATTGCACTTAAATTAAAAATTAGTTGATATCATGTACTTTTGTCTATGGATGCCTATCATGTCGAAATAAATGTGGAAACTTAGTAAGTTTGAGGAGTGGGAATAATTGGCTAGAGAGACGCCCGGGCCGCCAACTTAAGCCATGCATCATTCATGGTGGAAATTTACGGCATATCATAGTGAACATTCAGTAATGCACTTTATAATAAAAGTTAAACCATTAGTAAATAAAAGAAGTGCTGAGATTGTTCATTGTCCGTTTGTCTTGTTGTTTGGACATGGGCTTGTCCATGTCCTGGGACAAGAGGTACCCCGGTTGACGCTCTTAATGATGCTTTTATTCTTGCAATGACTGAAAAAACTCGAGCTTTCCTAGCTACACGAGTTGAGTAACACATGGTGTAGGTACTCGTATTCACGGGGCATGAGGCTTTTAACTACAAGTTTGTCAAGCATGTGAGTCACAATAGGGAACATCAAATGTTTTGATAAATTTAAGAGCAAGGTTGTAAGCACAATGAGTTCACTAGTCAATACATGATTCAATTAAAAGCGATGCAAGAACCTTTGTTTATCTCTACAGTTAGGCAAACTCATCCAAGTATTAACACTATGTGTTATTTCTCTTGCAACATATATAGATGCTTTAACATTGACGAGATATACCTTTGCTAGCATTTTGTTAGTTGTTGTAGGAATTATGTGTTGAATACTTGTTGCTATTAAACAGTGTTACATATGCAATGCAAAGTTCTTGTCAAAGTCTTTTTTATCGCTTCTGCACTATGTTTGAGTTGTTTGAGGACAAACAACGAGCTAAGCTTGGGGGAGCTCATGCATCCAAAATGCATCCACTTTTCCAAGCACTTTGCCTCATAATTTGCTCCGGGATCTTTCCTTATTTGAATAAAACTGCTGATTCCGACGCTGTTTTTACCAAATTCTCTCCCCTGGCTATTTTTGCAGGAAATAAAATCGGGGAAAAATACCACGTCATTTTTTATGGAAAAGAAGCACATTGAACAAAAAGAGGGACACGAGGGGGTGCCGGAGGGCCAAAAGGGGTGGCCCCACGCGGCCCCTGTACCTGGCCGCGTGGGCCCCCCAAATGGGCCTCGGGCACCGTCTCGCCTCTGGTCTTCGACGTACTCCTTCATATATGAGACAAAACACTTGCCCTAGAGCGGGAGGAGCTTTCGCGAAACACACCGCCGCCGCCACCACGTTCTTCGTTTCGGGGATAGATTGATCCAGGATTTCTCCTCCGGTGGAGGGATCCGGAGGCCGTCTTCACCGCCATCTTCACCGCCTTCATCTCCATCGACCATGAGCTCTTTCTCCATCACCATGTGTGAGTAGTTTGCTGTAGGCATGTGAGGTGGATGGGGATTGGATGAGATTGACCATGTAATGCTACTCGTTGTTTGATAATCCTAGGGTTTATCTTGAGAATACTTTTGTATTGTGTTAGTGCACTTATGCTATGTTTAATGCTTGCTACTAGGGCCCGAGTGGCATGATTTCAGTACTGGACTTATTTGCTTCATCATATAATTGAGTTTGGTATTTACCTGCAAAGTGTATCACCTGCTATTGTGTTGAACCTGCGAACCCTAAAAGTGACATATAGGGAAAACAAGGAGGAGATGTTTTAGTTTGAGGATCCTATGTGTTTATGGAGTGTTAATGCATTGTCCCGGTCTACACGAAAGGGTAGACCTTAATTACCTGTAGTTCCAAGTTGGCCCCGGTGAAATGGGCAGGTAGGGCAATAGATGTTGTGCAAATTCTCTTGGTTAGTACGCACAACTATTTAAGGAACACATACCTACATACATCGGAGTTAGAGAAAAACCCCATTGCTAGCTTTATTTTATTATATGATCAATCTCATTCATGCAACGCCCTGCTATCACCTCATGCCTACGTTTTAAATCTCTGAGTTACATTTTCACTTTTCCGGTGAAAAGTTGGAAATCCTTGTTACTAGTGCTGTTTTATTTCTGCTCGCTTGAATCCTTTACTGCCATCACTACTACTGCTGCAAGTTATTGATATACAGGTGTGGTTGAGAGTGACGCCTCAATTGCTAAGGTCTTATTAATATTCTTGTGTTCCCATCGTGTCGAACTATAAATTTGGATAATACTACCCAACGAAGACTTCAGCGATCCCTTATACTTGTGGGCATCATATGGCGCTCTATTGGGAAGAGGGGCACCGAAAATGAGGTCGATGCGATGCTCAATCCCACGTAGAGGAGGAAGTCCGGGAGGGAGCTCATCCGGAAAGACGTCACCGAGTTCCTGCAATAGAGACATGATTGAAGGAGGAACATGGGTTAGGTCGTTAGTGTCTTTCCCATCTCCTTTGCATAAGAGCACAAAGTGGAGAGTGGATGGGTTTGCTCTCACTTCCCTCATCTCACTTTTGGTGGCTAACAAAACTACTCCATGGGTAACCCTCTTCATTTTTCCACTCATATTTGGCTTGTGGCTCTCGCTCGCGTGAAGGTGGTTCTCTCTCTCACCACTCATCTCACTAGAAAGTTGTGCTTGTTGTGTCCTCGCGACGGTCTTGGCGTTGTCGGCAATAACTTGACTTGGTATCATGGGGCGAAGGACGAAGGTCTTGTTGTGCCACGTGAAGCTATATTGATTTGTACGGCCATCATGGATGGCGCCCTTGTTGAATTGCCATGGTCGGCCAAGAAGGAGGTGGCACACTGTCATGGGAGCGACATCACACTCAACTGTATCCTCATAGGGGCCAATCTTGAAAGATACCTTGACCTTTTGGTGAATCTTGACACTCCCGGCGTTGGTTAGCGATTGTACATGATATGGATAGGGATGCTTGGTGCGATGCAAGTTGAGTTTGTCGCACATTTCTTCGCTTGCTAGGTTGTGGCAACTCCCACCATCGATGATGACCTTGATGGACTTTCCCATGATGCCGGCTCTTGTTTGGAACAATTTACATCTTTGGTCTTCATCTTCATGCATGTGGGTGGTCAAGACCCTTGTGACCACAAGTGATGGAAGTGTGTCGCCGTCGCAATATTGGGTATCTTGTTCTTCATCGTCATGGTGTAGTGTAGCTACTTGAACCATTGCTTCATATTCATCCTCACTCATGGAGTCCCATCCGCCATTATCATTGGCTATCATGACTCTCTTGTTGGTGCACTCAAACGACTTGTGTCCTTGGCCACCGCACGTGAAGCATGTGATGTCACTTGACTTGCCCGTGGAAGCTTGGGAGGATTGCATTGATGGTGCCGGTTTCTTGAAGGTAGAAGTCGAAGGTCGACTAAAAGCACTTGAAGGTCTTGCGATAGATCTTGCGTTAGCTTGTGGAGCTTGTATAGAGGCCGATTGATTGGGTATTGTAGACTTGTCGGTGAAGTAGGCCTTGGTCTTTTGGTACTTGATGTCATCCGCTACTCGGCGCTCCGTTTTGGTGGCTTGGTGTACAAGCTCCACGAGGAAAGTATAAGGTTGGAACTCGATGATCCTCTTGATGGGGTAGTTGAGGCCGTTCATGAAGCGCACCATTGTTTGCTCTTCGGATTCTTCGACACTTGCACGCATCATGGATGTTTCCATTTCTTTGAAGTACTCGTCGATGGACTTGATGCCTTGCTTGAGTTCTTGTAGCTTCTTGAAGAGGTCGCATGTATAGTGCATTGGTACAAAGCGTGCTTGCATCTCTCGCTTCATGTCTTCTCAAGAATCAATAGGTGCCTCATCGTTCTCCTCACGAATTATTTGTACTTGTTCCCACCAAAGGAGCGCGTAGTCCTCGAACTCAAGTGATGCCATAGCTATCATCTTGTCTTCGGGGTAGTTGTGAAGGCGGAAGATCTTGTCCACCTTGAGAGCCCAAGAGAGGTACACTTCGGGGTCATTTGTGCCGGAGAACTTGGGCATGTTGAATTTGAGCTTCCCGAACCTCTCTTCCGCATTGAAGTATGGGCGGTGGTGTCGCACATTTTCAGGACTAAGTTCGCGATGAGCACGGTTTTGGTGGATGTGAGCTTCCCGTCTTTGGCTCTCCAATTCCTTATCACGATGACGCCTTTGGTGCTCAAGTTCCGCTTGATCCACAACAGTGGTTTGAGTTGGCGTGCTCGACATGTTGGTGCGGGTTTCCTTGCGCATGATGATCTTGGCGTTCCTCCACATGGCGCTCTTGACGTCCATTTTGGTTGTGCACCGGATGATGTCGCCTATCACGGGGCCGCGGTGGAGATATTGCTCGAGGATGTCGGTGAAGAGAGACGGCATCCTCATGGTGGTTTGGATATGGTTCTCGAGCGTGACGTCCTTGTGAAGCGGCGTCGTCATTGCGGCGAGGAGAGGGACCACGAGCTTGGCGACGTGGAGGCGGGTCGAATTCCTCCGTCGTTGGTGACGATCATGATGTTGTGGACATGGTATGATATCATCATTGTGAGCATGGCGGCTTCGATGTGAAGAACCACCACTATGAGTATGACGAGCATGAGGGTCATCCACGTTATGGTTGTGTGGGTCATGGCGGCGAGACCTTGAGCTTGAGGAAGATCCAAACCCGCTTGCACTTGACGATGAGGAATGTCAATGTCGACGACCCATCCGAGCAATTTCCATCCTAAGAGCCTCAAAGTTATTGTCGAGACGCTCCTCCAGGTTTGTTAGATTGGCGTCCATCCATTCTTCAAGTCGGCCCAATGCCTCACGAGTGCCTCGTTGTAGTGCCAAATGTTGTGTTTGCGTGACATAGATTGGGTCACTTCCCGCGCCTTCTCCTTGTTCCATTTCCCGAGACATGGTGACAAGAAAAGAGTCTCGTGTATATGGTGGTAGTGAAGATGAAACCCGACCGTCTCTTACCTTCGAAGATAGTATTGAGCCTTGTGGTCCTTGGTGAGTGAGAAGGCACGTCGCAAGGGTAAGCGTATTGCAAGAAGCGATCCAAGAGCAAATCACCAACACACACACACTTATGAGGAGCTCGGTAGGGAAGGTGGCAAAGCAAATGGAACAATCAACGAAAAGGATATTGTTAAAGGTAGAAGATAACCACAATGATCCAAAACGAAAAGAACCAACCACACAAACCGACAAAGGAACACACACGTGGAGATGAAAGTGGGTGATGCGACTATAGGGGTGAGCCAAGAGGGCCTAACGAAGACTATGCTCAGTGTCGCAACACCACTCGAAGGACAACTAGCTCTATTGCTTTGAAGGGCACCTGATTTGCACAAATGCACGCTCACTCTCTCTCAACACTCTTGATCTTTTGGAGCTTGCAAGGCTAAGATTGTAGGACCTTGACTCGTTTTTTTCTTTTTTTTACAAATTTTTTGCACGAGCTGAGACTACTAGACGATGGTAATGTTCACAGCAAGACATGCACTCACTCAGTGTCGCACTTGTACAATGCCCGCAATTGACGAGAGCTAGCTCCTATAGGATTAGATCGCGAAGAGGATGGGGTTTTCTCGCAAGTTATACCTTCAAAGTCGATGACGAACTTGAGCTTGCGGATGAAGTGGTGTAGGTGACTCCGATGCGATTGCGTAGTAGATGTTGCAAGCTTCGCATGGTGTCTAAAATCAACGCAATCGGAGAAACCTCGAACGAAAAATGCTCAAAACAACAAATGGGAAATGGAGGGAAAATGCAGAGAGGTCGGCCTGGGAGCCGGCCTAGGCCGGGCTGGAGGCCGGCCGGTTCTACAGGGGGCGGCCTAGGCCTGTGCTGGAGGCCGGGCTGTTGTGACGAACTCGAAAATAACCAAATCCGCAAATCCTCCAAATCCTTCAATTTCTGGGCAAAATTGGCTAAAAGTGACGCAATAGAAAGGTGGATGGGGTCCTTCGGTGATAGATCCGTGGATCAAAACTACAAAAAATGCACCCAAACGATAGATCGGTCCAAAATTGCGTGAGGCTATTTTTGGTGGAGATTTTTGAAATTTGGCAAGAAAAGAAAAATTTTGGTGGAAAAAAGAGGCAAATCAACGGGCTAATCCGTGGCAACCTTGAGCTCTGATACCATATGGTGTAGCTCGTGGCCCGATCTTCACGGATAGACGGAGGGAGAGCGATGAACACAAAGAACCAAAAGGGGAAAAACACATGGATACACGGGAGACCGTCTCGGATCGCAACCACAAGAAGGACTTACCCTTGGAGTTCCTTTTCCCTCACCGATAGGATCAACCGGACCAATAGAATCCCGAAGAGAGACCGCGAGGTAGAATCTCCGGGAGAGATTGGTGAGCGAACGGTAGAATCACAAACACGAGAGACCCGAGGGTGGAATCATGCTCACTGAGGGACCGTACACAAAGAGGGGCCTTGTACATTACCTAGATGAATCTAGTGTGGCCATGAATTCCACAAGGGGAAAGTAGGAGCAAAGCTCAAAGTCTTAGTCTATTCTTAGTCTTAGTCTTCTCCTTGACCATCTTCTTGGATCTTCTCTTGGTCATCTTCTCCATCATCTTGGACCTCCTCTTGCTCATCTTCCCTACTCCATTGTATGTCTTCATCAAGGNGCGGTCCGAAACAATGGTCTTCGGCACTCCATGTAGACGAACGATTTCCCTAGAAAACAAAGTGGCAATATGTGATGCATCGTTGGTCTTGTTGCAAGGGATGAAATGTGCCATTTTAGAGAAATGATCAACAACAACAAATATGGAATCTTTGCCATTTTTAGTTCGTGGTAATCCTAACACAAAGTCCATGCTAATGTCGGTCCATGGAGCATAAGGAATGGGAAGTGGAATATAAAGACCATGAGGGTTGGACATAGACTTAGCTTTGAGACATGTTGGGCATCGAAGCACAAGGCGTTCCACGTCCCGCTTCATCTGTGGCCAATAGTAATGCATTGAGAGCATTGCATAGGTCGCGTCCCGTCCGAAATGTCCCATGAGGCCGCCTCCATGTGATTCCTTCAAAAGCAACAAGTGAAGCGAAGACTCAGGGATACAAAGTTTGTTAGCTTTAAACAAGAAACCCTTGTGCAAATAGAAATCATCGAAACCTTTGTCACATGAGCACTTTGCAAAAATAGGACCAAAAGTAGGGTTGGAGGCATTGAGATCTTTAATCTCATCAAGGCCTAGAACATTGATTTCATGCTTGGCAAGTAAAATCATCTTGCGGGAAAGAGCATCCGCGGCTATATTGTCCTTGCCTTTCTTGTATTTCATGACATAGGGAAAAGACTCAATAAATTCCACCCATTTTGCATGTATTTTGTTCAAATTGGCTTGGGTTTTCAAATATTTCAAAGATTCGTGATAGGAATGGATAACAAACTCTTTTGGCCAAAGGTAGTTTTGCCAAACTTCGAAAACACGGACTAAGGAATATAGTTCCTTGTCGTAAATTGGGTAGTTTAGGCAAGCACCATCTAGTTTCTCGCTATAGTAGGCTACGGGACGTCCACATTGCATGAGGACACCGCCGATGCCAAGGCCACTAGCATCACATTCAAGTTCAAAAGTTCTCGAGAAATCCAGCAAAGCAAGTAAAGGAGCTTCAGTTAATCTCTTCTTGAGTTCATTGAAAGCCGATTCTTGAGCCTTGCCGCAAATGAAGGGTACATTCTTTTTGGTAAGCTCATTTAGAGGGAAAGCAATTGTGCTAAAATCTTTCACAAATTGATGGTAAAACCCAAAGAGTCCAAGGGCGCTACGAAGTTGAGCAAGGTTGGTTGGTGGTGGCCAATTTGTGATTGCCTCAATCTTAGAGGTGTCAACTTCAATCCCTTTGGAAGAAACCACATAACCCAAAAACACAAGCTTGTCGGTACAAAAGGTGCATTTCTTTAGGTTGGCAAAAAGCAAAGCATCACGAAGGGCCAAAAAACTTGTTTCACATGGTTGACATGTTCATGCAAAGATTTGCTATAAACAAGTATGTCATCAAAGTAAACAACCACGAACTTGCCAATGAAGGTGCGCAAGACGTGATTCATAAGACGCATAAAGGTGTAAGGAGCATTAGAAAGGCAAAAGGGCATCACAAGCCATTCATAAAGACCAAGTTTAGTTTTGAAAGCCGTTTTCCATTCATCTCCTTCATGCATACGAATTTGGTGGTAGCCACTTTTCAAATCGATCTTGGAGAAAATAGTGGCACCACTAAGCTCATCTAACATATCGTCAAGTCGGGAATGGGATGTCGATACCTCACTGTGATATTGTTGATGGGACGGCAATCCATGCACATGCGCAAAGTGTCATCTTGCTTGGAGATGAGGATGACCGGTATGGCGCACGGACTCAAACTTTCACGCACATGTCCCTTGGCGAGGAGGTCTTGAATTTTCCGCTCAATCTCCTCTGTCTCCTCGGGGTTGGTGTGGTATGGTGATGCATCCAAAATGCATCCACTTTTCCAAGCACTTTGCCTCATAATTTGCTCCAGGATCCTTCCTTATTTGAATAAAACTGCTGATTCTGACGCTGTTTTTAGCAAAGTCTCTCCCCTGGCTATTTTTGCAGGAAATAAAATCGGGGAAAAATACCACGTAATTTTTTATGGAAAAGAAGCACGTTGGAAAAAAAGATGGACACGAGGGGGTGCCAGAGGGCCAAAAGGGGTGGCCCCACGCGGCCCCTGTACCTGGCCGCGTGGGCCCCCCCCAAATGGGCCTCGGGCACCGTCTCGCCTCTGGTCTTCGACGTACTCCTTCATATATGAGAAAAAACGGTTGCCCTAGAGGGGGAGGAGCTTTCGCGAAACACACCGCCGCCGCCACCACGTTCTTCGTTTCGGGGACAGATTGATCCAGGATTTCTCCTCCGGTGGAGGGATCTGGAGGCCGTCTTCACCGCCATCTTCACCGCCTTCATATCCATCGACCATGAGCTCTTTCTCCATCACCATGTGTGAGTAGTTTGCTGTAGGCATGTGAGGTGGATGGGGATTGGATGAGATTGACCACGTAATGCTACCCGTTGTTCGATAATCCTAGGGTTTATCTTGAGGATACTTTTGTATTGTGTTGGCGCACTTATGCTATGTTTAATGCTTGCTACTAGGGCCCGAGTGGCATGATTTCAGTACTGGACTTATTTGCTTCATCATATAATTGAGTTTGGTATTTACCTAAAGTGTATCACCTGCTATTGTGTTGAACCTGCGAACCCTAAAAGTGACATATAGGGAAAACAAGGGGGAGATGTTTTAGTTTGAGGATCCTATGTGTTTATGGAGTGTTAATGCATTGTCCCGGTCTACACGAAAGGGTAGAACTTAATTACTTGTAGTTCCAAGTTGGCCCCGGTGAAATGGGTAGGTAGGGCAAAGATGTTGTGCAAATTCTCTTGGTTAGTACGCACAACTATTTAAAGAACACATACCTACATACATCGGAGTTAGAGAAAAAACCCCATTGCTAGCTTTATTTTATTATATGATCAATCTCATTCATGCAACACCCCGCTATCACCTCATGCCTGCGTTTTAAATCTCTGAG
>QRDG01000336.1:74393-215328 GCA_012064385.1 Puccinellia tenuiflora
AATGATAAAGACTATGAGTTTAATGTTGATCCTGAAATTTGAAATTATTGAAAGGGCTGAGAAGTCTAAGTTTTATGGGAGAGAGGATGAGTTTCCTTTCGATCACATTGCTGATTTGCATGAATTATCTGAGTTATTTGGGAAAGATCAAATTAACCAACACTACTATTTCTTAAAATTGTTTCCTTTTTCTTGGGAGGAAGTGCTAAAACTTGGTATAATTGTTTAGAACCTGGATGTATTACTAGCAAGGAAGAATGTTTGCGGATGTTCTTTAATAAGTACTTCCCTACTAATAAAATTCATGCTCTAACCCTTGAGATTAGTAATTTTTCACAGAAAGAAGGAGGATTTACCCCAAGCTTGGGGTGTATGATAAGATGGTTAGGAAATGTCCTACCCATGGCTTCAAAGTTAATGAAATACTTGAATATTTTACAATGGACTAACTGAAAACACCAGAGGCTATCTTGATAGTATTGCAGGTAATGTTTTCAGGGAAAGGACCGTTGATGAAGCAATTGAGTTATTGCAAACTATCTCAAAGAATTATGATGATTGGAATACTAATGAGATATTCCGGAGAAGAAAGGAGGTATACTCAAACTGGACAAAGAGGCAATGAAAGAAGCCTCAAAGGACATTAAAGAGAAGGGAATTAAAACATCTCATCTCAAGGAATTATCTGAAATGGGTGTCAAACTTCCTAATGATCAACCATGTTTCCCTATCCCAGTCAATGTTATTAGCACCACAAAAGGTAATGAAAAGGTAACATCTTTTACTGAAGTATCATATGAGAATGATTTTGCTTATCCTCATGATCCTGAAGAGCATAATATTAGAATGATGATCATGGAAAACTCTCACAAAATTAAATTTCTTCGTGAAAGTTTGCATGCTAATGTGGGAGAGGTAAAAAAGAATGTTAAACATTGTGAGATGATGAATAATCAAGTATAACAAATGATTTCTCTTCAAAATCAATTGTATGAAAAAGCTTAACGTGTAGAAACAGGTTTGTGGAGTTTAATACTAGGGGAGGTGCAAGTACTCAGGACCCTGACTATCCTGAAGACCATCCCAAGAGGAAAGAGCAAGAAGCTCGAAAGAAAAAACTTTTTGCAGGCAAATCTCCCACTGAAAACCAAGATAAAGATGATTCTGAAGAACAAGATAATGATATCTATTTCTGATGCTGAGACTGAAGATAACCAATACTGAAGAGGAGGAATCATCCTCACCTGAAGAAGAACCACAAAGAGATGAAAATGTTGAAGAACCTGAAGCAACTGAGAAGGAAGACCCTCAACCATCTACTGAGAAGAACAAGAGGAAAAACCATCCAAATCCACAAAAAGGTAAAGATAGGGATCCAGGGTACAAAGACCATACCATATCCTCAAGAGGTAATGAAAACTTTGGATGACCAATAGATTTGAGAAGTTCTTTGAGTTGATTAAATCTTTATATTTGCAAATTCCTCTTGTTGATGTATTAAAATTCCTCCTTATTCAAATACATGAAAGATATTGTCACTAATAAAAGAAAGATTTCTTACTGATGCTATTACTGCCATGCTTGCTGATTACTCCTTCAAAGGGAAAGTGCCTGAAAAACGTGGAGATCCCGGTATTCCAAATATTCCTTGTCAAATTAAAGAAACCTATGTGAGATATGCACTATGTGATTTGGGGGCTGGTGTTAGTGTCATGCCTTTCTCTTGTATAAGAAACTTGACTTAAACAAATTGGTTCCCAACTGAAGTTTCATTGCAAATGGCTGATAAATCAACTGTTATACCTATTGGAATATGTGAGGATGTACCTATTTCTGTTTGCTAATGTGTTAATCCCTACAGACTTTGTTGTATTAGACATGCCTGAGGATGATAACTTGTCTATATCCTTGGTAGACCTTTCTTAAACACTGCAGGGGCTGTGATAGATTGCACTGAAAGCAAAATGACATTCCAATGTTAAAGGAAAGGAGCACACTATCTATTTCCCCAAGAAGAAAGCTGTTAGAATGGTAAACCAAATGGTGAATTGCATTAAAAGAAATACTCTTATAGTTGGAAGTATTGAAATTCCCTTACCACCTCCTGAACCAATTTTTTTTTTTTGATAAAGGGAATTTCATTTCAATGTATCATTGATACAAAGTATGCCTATACCCGGCCTCTGCATAACAAGATGCACACAAGCCAAAGAACTCGAAAACAGAAAATACATATGCAGCACACAGGCGCAAAATCAATAAACAAAACGCCTATGACTACGGAGTACCTAAACGAAGATCCCTAGGCCACCCATGTTGGGTAAAAATATCCTTCGCCGTGTGCTCCAGTCGTGCAGACGCCACCATAAAAGGCCTCGATTTTCCACACGGTGTAATGTGGACACTGATGCATGTAAAATACATACATGAACTTTGCATTATACTTCTCATATTTCAATCATATTTGCATCATATAAGGGTTATATCATTGTTTTATAATGATTTTGGGGATAATTCATAGTTTTTCCATTTATTTGGAATTAACCCTGCACTGGCAAAAAACCCTATTTTCTATATTTGATGTTTCAGGGACCCAAACGACGTCCAAATGAGCTGAAAATTTACGGGGATCATTATTTGGAAGGATGAAGACCTAGGAGCGAAAGAAGCAAACGAACGGAGGCCGGAGGGCCAAAATAGGGGGCCCCACGCGGCTATAGTACCAGGCCACGTGGGCCCACCTATTCTGCCCTCGTGGCCCTGTTTGCGTCGATCCTTCGCCTGAAGCATCCTCGTGACCTAAAAACGCCTATATAAAAGGTCCCCCCGACGTTTTCTAGAGGGATGGCGGCGGAGAAACACAAAACCAAAAACAAAGAGACATAAGGCTGCCGCCGGAGAAGATCGGAGGGGGGAAACGCCGCCGGAATCCACCTCCGGAGGGCTCCACCCCCCTCCGGCGTGTTCATCATCAACATCTACAGCAAGATCCTCTCCACTGTCTCCATGATGAGGAGGGAGTAGTCCTTCATCGGGGCTGAGGGCTCATGCTGGTAGCTATGTGGTTTATCTCTCTCTCCCATGGTGTGATATTTATGTGATCATGAGCTTTGTAATCTAGTTGAATCCATAGATGTTACTCTTCATCATCTTATGAATTATGCTACTCAAGTGGTTTTATTGATGTGATTTCTGGAGTCACCTTTGTCCCATGGTGTGAAGTTGAAAGTGTGTGCACCGTGTGTGGCTCTTAGGCTAAAGATTACATGAATACTTACCATGAGTTATTATTTGTGTTGGATGTCTCTATGAAATTGTGGTGTTTGTCTAGTACTATTTAGGGGGCTCAAGTTGACAGTGTGGGGTTCCCTAGATGTGGAATGCGACTTTAAGGTGTGCTTTTTGTAGCCCTACACAATGGATTGGTATTCGTTATCCAACTAGAAGATAGTTCGGGGTAGCATAGTGAAGAGAAAATATCTATGTATTCAATTATATTATTATGTTGAGAGTGTCCACTAGTGAAAGTATGATCCCTAGGCCTTATTTCCAAGCACCGTTTACACCTTTGTCTTGTCCTCTTGCATTGAAGATGATTGGGACACTTTCACGCTCCTGTTTTGTTACATCAAACTTCCAGCCATTAACTCAACCACCTTGTTCTATAAACTTGTTTAGTGCATAATCAACTAAAACTTGTGACACTTTAGTTGTAGGGAATAGATAACTTTTCCTTCTTGCTATTGCGGATCGATACCTTACTTCCACATTGAGAGGTGCTACAGTGATCCCCTGCTCTTGGGGGTTATCAAGTACTTTTCTGGTGCCGTTGCCAGGGAGCGTAGCGCTTAAGTTCTATTCTTGTTTGCACTAGATATTTATTTTCAGTTTTTCATATACTCTAGTTTAGTTTCAGTTTTGCATTTAGTTTAGTTTTACTTTCAGTTTTGCATTTATCAAAAACCCAAATAAAAATAAAAAATGGAAAACTATTCTAAAAAGGCCTGGAAAGTTGCTCGATTTAGAGAATCATATGAAGGGAAAAGATTGGGAATCTTCATGGGGGTTCTAGATATAATGCTAGTAAACTGCTTAATTGTCATAAGGAAGAAAACTTGTTGCTCTGAATACCGTAGACACTTTGAATTCCAATGCCCTTCCAATAAAGTTGAACCTGTTATTGCAACTTAATCATACAGGAAATTATGCTCACTTAGGGATGAAAGAAGCTAGAGCAATTCGTTCTTTTCACGGGGGCATATGAATTAAACACCTTCATTGATGAACATGAAACCTGCCCTATAGCTTCTAAATGTAAAGTTACTATCACTAATCTCCTTAATAAATGCATAGATGAATTTGATGAAAATATCTATGTTGTTGACACAAGGAAGAGATATGCCCAAGGAATATCTAATGTTTTGCAGGAAGAAGATGACAAAAGCCTAAGCTTTGGGATGCCCATGCAGCCCCAAGGGGAGGACAATGAAGAGCAAGAAGATGATGAACAACTAGAGACTGAAGAGAGGAAACATCCACCTTCACCACCTATGGATGAGGGTAACACTCAAAATTTGGCTGATGATAAACTTTGCTTTTATGATTCTGATGATGCTTTTGAAGAGATAATTAAACCAATGGGAGTTTGTTCGCATAATAGTGATGGCAATGCTATTAGCATGAATTCTTTGAACACCATTATTCCTAATGCTATGGAAAAGTCTAAGCTTGGTGAAGCTAGTTTATATGAAAATGATCTTTTTAGTTCCCCAGCTTTGGAGAAAAAAAAATTACCTTGATAATACTTTGTCTCCTATATGTGATAATTCTAAGGATACTTGTGATATTCTAAAACCACCTACTGAAAGTATTCCTTTTGAAATACCTATAGAATATATTAAATGGTTATGGATGAATGTTATGCAGGGGATGGAACAATCCATCCACATGATCACTTGTTGAAATTTACAGAACTTTGTGAGCTGTTTAAGGTTGCAGGTTTATCAAGGGAAGATGTCATGAGGAAATTATTTACATTTTCACTTAAGGGCAAAGCAAAGAAGTGGTATAGGATGCTGGATGATCCCCCTTCGAATTGGAAACAGCTTGAATCTCTCTTTTACTCTAAGTTTTATCCTCTTCATGAAGTGCATCTAGATAGGTGTTACATTTTCAATTTTTATCCTCATGATAGAGAAAGCATTGCTCAAGCTTGGGGAAGACTGAAAGCATTAATACTCAAATGTCCTAACCATGAGCTTCCTAAGGAAATAATTATTACTAATTTTTATGCAAGGCTTTCAGGTCATTATAAGGATCATCTGGATGCCTGTTCAGGAGGTTCTTTCACAAGCAAGAAGGTTGAAGCTAAATGGGATATTCTTGAAACAATTCAACGCAATACTGAAGATTGGGATAACGACAAAGGTATAGAATCAGGTATAAACTATAAGTATGATTGCATTGAGTCTTTCAGTAAAACTACTAGTTTCCATGAGCTCAGTGCTAAATTTGGTCTTGATTCTCAAATTATTGTTGATTGCTGTAAAACTTTTGCTTCTCATATTTATATTCCTAAAGAGAATTGGGACATGTATCATGAACCTTCTAAAGACACTTGCTTGGAAACCGAAACTGTTATTGATGATTGCAATAAACATGCTCAAACTTCTGAAAGTACTATTCCCTATAAGCATGTTAATTATTGTGGAGCACTTAGACCTTGTGAAAAGAATAAAATTGAAGAGGAATATTGTATTCATCATAGGAATGAAAAAACTACAACATGGTACAGAGCTCTAAGTGATCTTGCTAAAAAGGTTTGTGACACCTATCCTTTTATTGTGAACTTTGCTATAAAGAGGGTCATTTCAAATTCCAGTGCTCAGATTCTAATATAAGTACTGCGAGAGACTTCTGTGATAACATGATCACTCCTAATCAGCATGATGAACTTACATTATTTTTGGGGTGTGAAGAGTTATCAAGAAAAACTTCTTCGTTAGATATGAGTGCTTTTGATATGAATAGCGTGTTGCATGGATGTTATCTCTATTGTGTTAATAATTGCCATGACAACACTTACATTCAAAATATTATAAAAGATGGAATGGCTTTACCAAAATATGAAAGGACTAATTTTTGTCTTACTCTTATTAATGAAATGGAGGAATCCCTTTCTTCTATTGTTTTTAACAATAAACCAGGGTATGTGGAGAAGTCTCCTTTCAAGCCTCTCCCTCCTGAGAAGGGAAAGAAGAAGAAGAGGAGGAGTAAAAGGATAGAGGAAACAGTATCTTCCCCTAAGCATGTTGCTCCTATTATAGTTGTTGCTAATGAGTCTGATTTCGATGATGATCCTATGCCTATTACTTATAGTAGTGATCATGATTGGGAAAAGCATAGTACTTTTGATATTGAAAATCTCTTTGGTACTAATCCTGAAAATGATGATGCTAATAATTACAATCATCCTCATGAAACTGTCATAGTTTTGGAAGGATTACCCAAAACCATCCAATTAATATACAACTTGTCTATCATGTTCGAGTTCTTTACAATGATGCTACTCCTATTGCTATTAATAAGAAGAACTTTGCTTATGTGGAAAATATTGATACTTTTATGCATATGGATCATGATAAGAATGTTTCATGTGATAGCTATATTGTTGAGTTTATCAATGATGCCACTGAAAGCTTTTATGAGAGAGGGAGACATGATTTCATTTATCTCAAAAATATTAAGTCTTCTCTCTTTTTGTTAA
Organism: Puccinellia tenuiflora; assembly: GCA_012064385.1. Classification (NCBI taxonomy): domain Eukaryota; kingdom Viridiplantae; phylum Streptophyta; class Magnoliopsida; order Poales; family Poaceae; genus Puccinellia; species Puccinellia tenuiflora. The sequence continues at coordinate 81,160 of QRDG01000336.1, forward strand.
AAATTTTGAAGTCGCACTCGCTTTGCCTTCCTATGCTAGTCACTTTGTGCTTTATTGATTTATTTTCTTACAAGATCCCAATGCATAGGAAGTGGGGTAGACTTAAATGTGTTTCATATTTTTCTCTTGATGCTCTCTTTTGCATTTCAATTCTTATTCCTATGTGAGCATCATTAAAACTATTATGTCTAGCTAAAAGACTATAAAGAAAGCGCTTTACGGGAGGCAACCCGGTTGTTTTTATTTTCTTTGTGTCCTCTTTCTGTAACAAGAGATTGTTTTCTTAGATTAGTTTCTGGGATTTTTCATAAAGTGCCAAGTTTACCCATTTTGGTTTGAAAAAGTTGCTATTTCTATTCGGAGATTTTATTCCTGCACGGAGTCTGTGCACAGTTTGATTTTTCATTCTTATTCTGTAATTCCGAATAATCTGAGTTTTTACTGTAACTGCAACTTTTCATCCTCTGTATTCCTGATTTTTTTCATAATTTTTAGATGAGTTTAAGTAGGACAGAAAAATATGTTTTGCTGTTGCTGTTTTTCTGGAAAGATTCTGTCCCGTATTGTTTTATGCTTGTTTTGAACTTTTAAGTTGAATCTTTTTGATCCAATTGAGTTTATGAGTAGGCATACAACATTATACACTTTCTGGACATTCGTATGTATTTTAGTCCATGGATTATATGCAGCAAGAAACCTATTTATTTATCTCTACTAACGTCACCCCACAGAAAAGAAACGGGAGAAACAGTGTTTTGAAGTTTTTTCACAGAGATTGGAGGAGATGCACCATGAGTTATCCAAGGATGGTGAAAACCATAAGCTTGAGGATGTGTAGAACATCCCCACTGAACCAACACACTCTCGGTTTGCACACATCTAACTTCTGTTTTTCTATCAATGCACTTTATCGCATAAACTTGGAGCGTCTTTTATTTGTTTGTTATGTTAGTCTAGATTTTTATTTGTGAGACCACCACACTTTCATTTATATATGAGAAAGCTACTGGAAATATGGGTTGAAATATCTTGCATGCCTTTATTGTATTGGGAAAAGGGATGTCTAAGTTGATTTTTAATGACACATATAGTTGCATGATTCATGAGCTTCTTTATGAGTAATAATTTGCAAATGCTTTATCATGAGCTATCTTTTATTCATGTTTTGATGCTTTATGTTATTTCACCTTATTTGACATGAATTAGTTAGTTCTATGGACACTCATGCATGCATCTAGATGGTCATCTTTCTCCCTTTTGCTAGCCCAAAAATTCCAACAAGTAAAAACTTGTTTCCAACACCTTTAACCAAAGTTTTTCTAGTGAGTCCACCATATCTACCTATTAGCTTTATGCTATTCCAAGTATGTTTATCATGTTATTTGTGTTATCTATACCTCTAAATAAAAATGATTATGTTATTTATTGTAATGGGAAAAGCTGGTTAAAAAGCTCTCGCGAACTTGATGCACACTTTACTTTTATAGCATTTAATAAACATGAACTATTGTGATTAATATTATGATGATAGTGGCTTGATAAATGTTTAAAGTTGGGAGTTAGCCCATATGTGCTGTCACATGCAAAGCTTTCAACATGTTCCATCATTTATTTAGTTGATATCATGTACTTTTGTTTATAGATGCCTATCATGGTGAAATAATGTGGAAATAGAGTAAGTTTAAATGAGTTTGTATAAATGGTTAGAGAGAAACCTGGGCCGCTAATCTAAGCCATGCATCATTCATGGTGGAAATTTACTTACATGCTATTTTGAACTTTCTGTGATACACCCCACAATAAAAAGCTATATCAAGTGGTAAATAAAGAGGGTGTTGAGGTTGTTCATTATGTTTGTTTGTCTTGTTGTTTTGATGTGGACTTGATCCATATCATGGGACAAGAGGTACCCCAGTTGAGGCTCTTGATAATACCATTATTACTTACAATGATAGATAACTTAAACTTGTTTGGTTTCCCAAGTTGAGTAATCATGGTGTAGGTACTTGTATTCAAGGGGCATGAGACATCTAACCTTTACTTTATCAAGGCCACTACTCATATTTGCTTTCACATTAAACTTTAATCATTCAAGATGCTATGATAGGGGAATGAGAGCTTGACACCAAGTATTACCATTGCAATCAATAACTTAAGTAGAATAGCTTGGAGGATAGATGAAACTTATGCATGTTTTACCTCTACTCATTCATATATCATTTCCAAAGTGTCCACCTTTTATATTCAGATTTTCATCTTCATTCTATGACCTATGTAGGATGTTCTTACTTATCATATTGCATACATGTGGTCCATATTACTATCTTTTATGTTACACTTTGTGAACTATCATTGAACATCCTTGCATTGAATACTTACCATGAGTTATTATTTGTGTTGGATGTCTCTATGAAATTGTGGTGTTTGTCTAGTACTATTTAGGGGGCTCAAGTTGACAGTGTGGGGTTCCCAAGCTGTGGAATGCGACTTTAAGGTGTGCTTTTTGTAGCCCTACACAATGGATTGGTATTCGTTATCCAACTAGAAGATAGTTCGGGGTAGCATAGTGAAGAGGAAATATCTATGTATTCAATTATATTATTATTGTTGAGAGTGTCCACTAGTGAAAGTATGATCCCTAGGCCTTATTTCCAAGCACCATTTACACCTTTGTCTTGTCCTCTTGCATTGAAGAGGATTGGGACACTTTCATGCTCCTGTTTTGTTACATCAAACTTCCATCCATTAACTCAATTACCTTGTTCTATAAACTTGTTTAGTGCATAATCAACTAAAACTTGTGACACTTTAGTTGTAGGGAATAGATAACTTTTCCTTCTAGCTCCTGCGGATCGATACCTTACTTCCACATTGAGAGGTGCTACAATGATCCCCTGCTATTGGGGGTTATCAACCACGAACGGAGCAAACCTGTGCATCGGTAAAGTACCTGCAAGAGAGATGTATTTTCATCATTAAAAACCTTGTCATTTCTACATAGCCACATCGACCATATAATGGCTAACGCTCCCACTCTAATAATCGTTCTTTCCTTACTATCCACCCATGCAGCCAATTGCCAAAAATATTTGCAACCGAACAAGGTGGATATAAGTTAGAAGCTATCTGAATGGCTGACCATATAGAACGTGTAACTTTACATTGGAAGAATAAGTGTTTGATAGTCTCGTCATGTGTACAAAATACACACTTAGTACTTCCGTTCCAGTTACGCTTGACTAGGTTGTCTTTGGTGAGTATAACCCCTTTACGAAGATACCACGCAAAAATCTTTAATTTCAGTGGAATCTTCATACACCAAATTTTGTTGTTGTTGTCAACTGGCACATCAGAATGTAACAATGCTCTATACATTGAATCCACGGAGAACATACCATTCCCAGTTAGATTCCAGCGGAACTCATCAGACCCTTGTGATAACTGAACTGAAGCCAGTCGCCCCAACAAGACATTCCACAACACAAGACGTGGTCCATAGAGAGTGCGTCTGAACGACATACTAGGAGGCGACGTTTGCATAACCGAAGCAAGCGTATCGCTCTTATGTCGGACAATATCGTATAGAGTTGGATATTGTTCTCGGAGAGTGGTATTGCCTAACCATTTATCCTCCCAGAAGCGAATTTCCGTCCCATCCTTAATATCAAAAGTCCCATAACGAAAGAATGATTTCTTCGTCGCCATGAGGCCAGCCCAAAAGTGAGAGTCTCCAGGTTTCCAATATACCTGAGACAAAGCTTTCGAGCCGACATACTTTCTCCTGAGAAGTGTTTGCCATACACCATCCTCAGTTAGCAGCTTAAACAGCCACTTACCAAGAAGAGCAGTATTCTTCACCTGAAGGTCATTAATTCCCAACCCTCCTTGGTCTTTTGGACGGCAAACAACCTCCCATTTGGCCAGTCTATACTTTTTCTTCTCACTATCCCCTTGCCAAAAGAATCTTGAACGGAAATAATCCAGTTTCTTCGAGACTCCTTTTGGTAGTTGAAAGAAGGAAATCATATACAGTACCATATTACTTAATACTGAATTTATGAGAACCAATCTTCCACCTTGGGATAGTAATTTTCCTCTCCAACTACTCAACCTAGCCTGCAGACGTTCTTCGACATGCTTCCATTCAGCTTTGGTCAATCTCCTATAGTGTATTGGAATACCCAAATACCTGATAGGAAATTTCCCCTGTGCACAACCAAAAAGTTCGGCATATTGCACAGCTGCTTCCTGGGCATCACCAAAGCAAAACAACTCACTTTTATGGAAATTAATCTTAAGACCCGATAATTGCTCGAATGCTGAAAGAATTAATTTTAGATTCGTAGCTTTTTCAAGATCATGGTCCATAAAGAGGATCGTATAATCTGCATATTGAAAGATAGATAAGCCACCATCAACTAGATGTGGAATCACCCCTTCAAAAAGGCCTTCAGTTTTGGCTCGCTCGATCATGATCGCCAACATATCAACCACTATATTAAATAGTATAGGCGATAATGGGTCACCTTGTCTCAAGCCTTTCTTTGTCTGGAAATAACGGCCAGTCTCATTATTTACTTTAACTGCCACACTATCTCCAGAAATAAATTGCCGCACCCAAACACACCACTCCTCCGGGAACCCTTTCATCCTCAGCGTCTGCTGGATGAAAGGCCATTTTACCTTGTCATATGCTTTCTCAAAGTCGATTTTGAGGATGACTCCATTGAGCTTTTTCCGATGTAACTCATGAACCGTCTCATGTAATATTGCCACCCCATCCAAAATATTCCTTCCTTGCATGAAGGCTGTTTGGGTTGGCCTTACCACATGATCCGCCGCCGAATTAAGTCTCAACGTTGCCGTTTTTGTAAATATTTTGAAACTCACATTAAGAAGACAAATATGAGGTAACGATTGGAACTATTCCAATCAAATATGAGGTAACCTGAATCTCTTCTTTACATATAAAAATAAAGATCATGTGTTATATCCTTTACATATTATTAATGAGACCTGATCAACCTCATTATTAATGTGGAAATGATGCAAACTTGATCCCTATAAAGATTGCTTGCATTTTTTATTTTATATACTCAAGAATTCTTAGAATATTTGCTTGGGCATATTTATTTCAAAGTGCAGAAATTTCAGAAATCTAGTTTTGAAAAGTCTCTGTAGAAAATTTTCTCGAAAAATTCCAAAAAATTCAGAGGTAAGTTATTTTCACAGGAGAGCTCACAGCCAAAAGAGGGACACCAGAGGGCCACCAGGGGCCAAAAGAAGGTGCCCCACGCGGCCACTGTACCTGGCCGCGTGGGACCCCCCACTTTGGTCCACAGGTGGAGTTAGGTGAGGAGTCGGGGCTCATCTCCTTCCTCTCGACAGAAAACCAGCTCCAGGTATTTTCTCCAAATTTGTTCGTGCTCTCTTGCTGCTCTCCTTGGATCTCCAAGTTTAGAGCAGCTTTCTCGAATCTGTTTGGTGGGATTACTCCTTGGTATGTGACTTCCCCACTCATCCAATTAGTTTTTGTCCTTGTGCTTTGTATATGAAGTATTTTGCTGCACTAGGTGTCACTAAATATGATTGAGAAATCCATGGATTTAAGTTTTCTAGTTGATATTGATGCATGATATTGAAGTGGAGACTAGATGTGGATGGCTTAACGTTGTATTATAGTTTCACATCTTGATTTTTGTTGAAATTTATTTATGGGCAGCAAGGTACCATGTTTAGCAAGGGCAAAGGATTGCTTGGGATGAGCTCAAGACCCAAGAGAAGAGCATGCAGAGTCTCCCTCAACTACGATGACAATCACCTTTGGGAAGACTCTGCATCATTTGTGCGGGAGAAGTTGAGGATTCACACGACGAGATGGCAAGACCCCCGTGTTCTTCAACAATGGGGAATGGAAGAGGATTTCAACTCCTTCGCCACAGCGACCGGGTTGCTGACATTTGCTCAAAACCCACAGGACACATACGAGGAACTCTCACGAGAGTTCCTCTCTACCTTCAGATTCGAAGGGCCCGAGACTCATAGGCACAAGAATAAAAGTAAGGCACATTATCTCACTTTTGTTTTCAAGTTTAGTATGAAGGGAGAGCATCTTGTTATGTCTCTAGATGAGTTTTGCAATGCTATAGGTGTAGCAAACACGGGGAGTTGGGAAGAAACCGGTCCTGAATCAAATCCTGAACTTGTTAATTTCTGGCACTCTGTTTCTGTTAATTCCCTTGATAGACTAAATAGGGGCAAATTTACTCACATACAGCACCCTAGCTTGAGGTACTTTGCGTTGTTCCTTGCAAGAGGCTTTCTTGCAAGAGACAACACTTCTGCATGCACTGGACCTATTATTTATTTGCTTAAATGTGCAAAAGAGAACAAGTCATGTGAGTATAACTTGGGGGTAATTCTTGCTAGATCATTGCATAATGTTGTAAGTAGAAATGCCACTGATGGAACCCCTATTTACGCTGGTGCTATTGCTACTTTGGTCTATAAATACATTAAAGATGAAAGAGGATATTATGTTAATATGGGAACCCTTGTAGAGAAGTCCACATTACTTGATTTTGCTTTGATTTCCAACATGGGAATGAGTGTTCCATATGGAGAGATTCATCTCTACACATATTTGAGTACTAATGGACAGAAAGTGTCCATTAGGCTCCCTTGTACTGATCTCTTTGACAGGAGCACTGGAAAGTGGATCGTGAGGGAAGAGCCACCGCAGGAGGAGGCACAAGCTCCAGCAATGCAGGGGTACCAACCTCAAGGGATGCCACAACACCCAAGCATGGGAGGCTACACATATGGTTACTACCCTGGAGGTGGAAGTGGTGGATATGGCTACCACCCGGGATATTAGCTTGACTGCAAGCTTGGGGGAGTATTTCTCTTCCTCTCATTTCGTTGTTTTATATCACTCTTATTTTGTTCGGTTTCTTTCTTTGAAATTGCAAAAATACAAAAAGATTCTATTTGTTCTTCTTTCTTATCTACTTCTGGTCATTTACTTTATGCATCCAAAAACCAAAAAGAACAAAAAGATTTTCATTTTCTTGAATCCGATGCAAAAATGGAGGTGCAGGAATTGCTGAAATATGCTCACTGTTTTATTTTTCATCTTTTTTCTGTAACTCCAATTGAGCTGAAATTTTAACCACAACTGCAAATTTTCATAACCTACACACCTGTAAATTATGAGATTTTTCTGAGGTGTTTAGGTAGGGTAAAAAAAGTACTGTATGCAGTGACATTTTCTGGCAGATTTGATTTTTATTGTGCAGTTCGAGTTGGGAGAGGAGAACAACAATGATGAGCTGATGTGCATGAAATAGATGAAAGGTATGACACCTTTGCCGTGCTTATGAGGGATTTTTAATAACAGCAAGTGTGCACATCGTAGTTTCTTTAACATCTAGGGAACTGGTAGCAAATGTTTATCTTCTCCATGTTTTAGTGTGTATGATGATGCAAGTGAGATATTATTTAGGGATAATACTTGGCTATGGTTTGAATAACTGTAGTTCTAAACAAAGGTCTATGCATTCCATTGTGCTTACTAAACTTGCCAACCACAGAGGAAGTGAAAGAATTTTTCAAATGTTAAAAATCAAGTCTTGACAAGCTTAGTGGTTAGGAGCTAGCTTAAATGTGCTGACACATGGAAAGCTTTTAACATTGCACTTAAATTAAAAATTAGTTGATATCATGTACTTTTGTCTATGGATGCCTATCATGTCGAAATAAATTTGGAAACTTAGCAAGTTTGAGGAGTGGGAATAATTGTCTAGAGAGACGCCCGAGCCGCCAACTTAAGCCATGCATCATTCATGGTGGAAATTTATGGCATATCATAGTGAACATTCAGTGATGCACTTTATAATAAAAAGCTAAACCATTAGTAAATAAAAGAAGTGCTGAGATTACTCATTGTCCGTTTGTCTTGTTGTTTGGACATGGGCTTGTCCATGTCCTGGGACAAGAGGTACCCCGGTTGACGCTCTTAATGATGCTTTTATTCTCACAATGACTGGAAAAAAAAACTCGAGCTTGCCTTGCTACACGAGTTGAGTAACACATGGTGTAGGTACTCGTATTCACGGGGCATGAGGCTTTTAACTACAAGTTTGTCAAGCATGTGAGTCATAATAGGGAACATCAAATGTTTTGATAAATTTAAGAGAAAGGTTGTAAGCACAATGAGTTCACTAGTCAATACATGATTCAATCAAAAGCGATGCAAGAACCTTTGTTTATCTCTACAGTTAGGCAAACTCATCCAAGTATTAACACTATGTGTTATTTCTCTTGCAACATGTATAGATGCTTTAACATTGATGAGATATACCTTTGCTAGCATTCTGTTAGTTGTTGTAGGAATTAAGTGTTGAGTACTTGTTGCTATTAAACAGTGTTACATATGCAATGCAAAGTTCTTGTCAAAGTCTTTTTATCGCTTCTGCACTATGTTTGAGTTGTTTGAGGACAAACAACGAGCTAAGCTTGGGGGAGCTGATGCATCCAAAATGCATCCACTTTTCCAAGCACTTTGCCTCATAGTTTGCTCCGGGATCCTTCCATATTTGAATAAAACTGCTGATTCTGATGCTGTTTTTAGCAAAGTCTCTCCTCTGGCTATTTTTGCAGGAAATAAAATCGGGGAAAATACCACGTCATTTTTTATGGAAAAGAAGCACGTTGGACAAAAAGATGGACACGAGGGGGTGTCGGAGGGCCAAAAGGGGTGGCCCCACGCGGCCCCTATACCTGGGTACGTGCGCCCACCCCCCCCCCCAAATGGGCCTCGGGCACCGTCTCGCCTCCGGTCTTCGACGTACCCCTTTATATACGAGAAAAAATGCTTGCCCTAGGAGGGGAGGAGCTTTCGCGAAACACACCGCCGCCGCCACCACGTTCTTCGTTTCGGGGACAGATTGATCCAGGATTTCTCCTCCGGTGGAGAGATCCGGAGGCCGTCTTCACCGCCATCTTCACCGCCTTCATCTCCATCAACCATGAGCTCTTTCTCCATCACCATGTGTGAGTAGTTTGCTGTAGGCATGTGAGGTGGATGGGGATTGGATGAGATTGACCATGTAATGCTACCCGTTGTTCGATAATCTTAGGGTTTATCTTGAGGATGCTTTTGTATTATGTTGGTGCACTTATGCTATGTTTAATGCTTGCTACTAGGGCCCAATTGGCATGATTTCAGTACTGAACCTATTTGCTTCATCATATAATTGAGTTTGGTATTTACCTGCAAAGTGTATCACCTGCTATTATGTTGAACCTGCGAACCCTAAAAGTGACATATAGGGAAAACAAGGGGGAGATGTTTTAGTTTGAGGATCCTATGTGTTTATGGAGTGTTAATGCATTGTCCCGGTCTACACGAAAGGGTAGACCTTAATTACCTGTAGTTCCAAGTTGGCCCCGGTGAAATGGGCAGGTAGGGCAATAGATGTTGTGCAAATTCTCTTGGTTAGTACGCACAACTATTTAAGGAACACATACCTACATATATCGGAGTTATAGAAAAACCCCATTGCTAGCTTTACTTTATTATATGATCAATCTCATTCATGCAACGCCCCGCTGTCACCTCATGCCTACGTTTTAAATCTCTGAGTTACACTTTCACTCTTCCGGTGAGAACTGGGAAATCCTTGTTACTATTGTTGTTTTATTTCTGCTCGCTTGAATCCTTTACTGCCATCACTACTACTGCTGCAAGTTATTGATATACAGGTGTGGTTGAGAGTGACGCCTCAATTGCTAAGGTCTTATTAATATTCTTGTGTTCCCATCGTGTCGAACTATAAATTTGGGGTAATACTTCCTAACGAAGACTTCAGCGATCCCCTATACTTGTGGGCATCAAGACGTTTTCTGGCGCCGTTGCCGGGGAACCTAGCTTTATTGGTAAGACAACTTGATATCATTTATTTGCTGCATTTGCTTGTTCCTAACCATGGGAAAGGAAAAGACCAGTCCGAAGGAAATTAGGCCTTCAACTACTCGTGCAGGTAACATTTTGCCAAGTAGGCCAAACTTTTCACCTGATGCTGCTTCTACTGTTGTTCCTAAGAAAAAGGGAAAAATTGTTTCTAGTTCACCATTGTCTAAAATGTCTACTAGTAATGAAAGTGATTTAACATGTGGTAGCATAGACAAAGAAGTGGCACTTGAAACACCTGAAATTCCTGAAATATCTGAGATAACTGAAACACCCGAGAATCCTGAATCTTCTATTTATAAAAATGTGGAATCTGAGCTAGAAGATAGGGAATATTGTGATGATATGGAAACTTCTTGTGAGAAAGGGGATGCTATTATTAAGGCTTTCATGAGTCCAGATTATGATGAAATGGATAAACTTGCTAGCTATATAAATTCTCCTCTTGATGACTATTTTCCTGTTACTGATAAAATGAATGGTCCAGCTAAAGTCAATAATGAGACTGGCTGTTATTTCTAGACAAAGAAAGGCGGGTTAACTCACTCAAGAAGTTAACCCGGCGGGAGTTAACCCGGTTTTGGTCAGAAACCGGGTCACAGGTTCAAGTTGACTCGAAAGATGGACGACTCGGAGAGGACTTGGGATGACGACCCGGCAGGAGTTAACTCGGCAGGCAGAACCCGGCTTACTCGGGACCCGGTGCAGGTTAGGCTAGAAGCTTCCTGAAGATTCCAGAGCCGCATCGGAGAAGCCAGACTCGAGGTGATTTAATGCTTGCAAAGCCCAAAACGGAAGTCGGTGGTACCAGAAAGAGTTCAGGATCAACCCGGAAGATGACTTTCCAAAAGAGGCCGGAAGATGACGCGTGAAGTCCTGATCCAGCACGAATCCGGCCGGGAGTCTTACCTAGTTTAGTGATAGAAACCGGCCTACGCTATGAATTGTAATCCGTGTAGAAGTACCAGGCCCGTCTAAGGCCATGAGCGAAGTGCACAACCGAACAGGGCCCCCATTTGTCATGGGCCCCCATATTTGTAGGCTGAGTATACATAGTAAAAAAAAATCCAGCGGAGCAGCCCACTTCTTGTGCTGTTGATGTTCATGCGGCCCAGATTCCCTAGCTACACACTTGTACGTACATGGTTTTGGGCCACGATTGCTAGACCACCGATTGATCCCTAAAAACAAATAACCCATCGTTCCAGACTCCCGATTCCCGATCGGTAGACGACGGCCAGCGTCTGACGGCAAGTCGGCGACGGACGGTTTCCTGTGCTTCGTCGCGAATCGAACGAGAGGAAAAGGAAGAAGGCCCCTGCGGCCTCTCGTTACTAGCTTGCAGCTCGGCGCGTGACGAGCGACGACTGACGACGGATGAGGTAATTAGGCCGCCCCACCGCAACAATTAGATTAGGGATTGAAAATTCTGACGAGGTAATTACAGATTTACTGATTGTGTCGCACTGCAGCAGGGATTAAGGGCTGGAAATTTTGAGACCGCCGCGCGATCCCTTTGACTCTGTGACGCGATCGGCGATCAGGCAGAATTATTGATCAAGGTAATGTTCCATGATGCCGTAACTTTCAGTGCTAAGTCTGAAACACTAAATTGAGCTATGCTTATTTTGTAGTTGAATTGTTTAGACTAATTTTCATTTTATTTTGTTAATGAAACAGAAATAATCATGAATTCTAGTATTTATAGAAAAACAAAGTGTCAATCTGGTGCGACAAAGCGTAAGAATAAGGAAAAAAAAGAAGCAGCAGCTCGGTCTCAAAGGGGTGCTTTGGATAGATTTCTTGTGAAAGAGACTCATATTAATTCCGATGATGGTCGTGGTGATGGTGAGGTAGAGGTTGAGGCTCACACTACAGAATTTGATGAAGGTGCTGATGCTAGTATTGGTAATGAAGGCGATGGTGCTACTGTTGGCGATGAAGCCGATGATGCTGCTGCTATCAGCGATAAAGGCAGCGATGATGCTGCTATTGGCGATCAAGGTAATGATACTGCTAGTGGAGATGATACCAATAATTTTATTCATGTTGATATATTTGATCCAAGAAATTGGGATGGTCTAAATCCAAAAATGATTGATATTTTGGTTCAAAAGGGTCCTAAAAGAGACTTGTCTATTGAGCATGGTCCTAAGGGCAAATTATCTAGAAGGTTTACTGCATCGTCTTATGAAAGAGCTCTCCCAAATGGAGAAAAGTGTGATAGAGAATGGCTTGTATACAGCAAACACCTTAACAAAGTATTTTGTTTTTGCTGCAAATTATTGAAGAAGGGACTTGTAAGAGGAATGTTAGCGAATGAAGGTTTCAGTGACTGGATGCATCTTAGCCATAGACTTAGAGAGCATGAAACTAGCAGAGAACATGTCACAAATATGACTGCATGGTATGATATGCGCCTGAGGTTGCAGAATCATCAAACAATTGATAAAATTGCTCAACGAGAACTTGACAAAGAAAAGGAGCATTGGAGAAAAGTTTTATACAGGATTCTTTTGATTGTACAATTTCTTGGAGAACACAACATAGCATTTCGTGGCAGCAATAGCAAGTTGTACCAAGATAGCAATGGTAATTTCTTAGGATTGGTTCAAATGTTGGCTCACTTTGACCCGGTTATGAAAGAGCATATTGACCGCATCACCAATGATAAAATACGCGATCATTACCTTGGTCCTTTGATCCAAAATGAGTTGATAAGTTTGCTGGCTGGTGCAATCAGGTCTGTAATCATTGGAAAGGTAAAAGAGGCAAAGTACTTCTCTGTTATACTTGACTGTACTCCAGATGCAAGCCATCAAGAACAAATGTCTTTGATAATAAGGTATGTTGATACATCTTCAGATTCCGTTTGTGTTGAAGAATCCTTCTTAGGTTTCTTGGATGTGAATGATACCAGTGGACAAGGATTGTTTGATGTTTTACAACAAGAACTGAAAAATCTTGACCTTGATATAGACAATGTGAGAGGGCAGGGATATGATAATGGGTCGAATATGAAAGGAAAACATCAAGGGGTACAAAAGAAACTTTTGGTTATAAATCCGAGGGCCTTTTATTCAGCTTGTGGTTGTCACAGTCTTAATTTGACACTATGTGATATGGCAAATTCTTGTCGGAAAGCAACAGATTTTTTTGGTGTTGTACAACGCATTTATACAACATTTGCTAATTCAACGAAGAGGTGGCAAATTCTGAAAGATAATATAACAGGACTAACTCTCAAGTCATTGTCATCTACTCGTTGGGAGAGTCGTGTTGACAGTGTTAAAGCTATAAGGTTTCAGATCTCAGAAATAAGGGAGGCTTTGTTACAAGTGGCTGAAACTGATAAGGATCCATTAACAATTAGTCAAGCTCAATCATTGGCTGAACATGAACTAGGTGACTTTGAATTTGTAGCATCATTAATCATCTGGTATGAAATATTATCTGCTATTAATATGATCAGCAAGCAGCTTCAGTCAAAGGATATGCTTATTGATATTGCAATTGAGTCTGTACAAGGGCTAATTTCCTTTTTCAAGAAGTATAGAGAAACAGGCTTTTCAAAAGCATTGGAGTCTGCAAAAGAAATTGCAATTGAGCTGGATATTCCTCTAGTGTTTCGCACCAAGCGTAAAATCAAAAGAAAACGACAATTTGATGAGAGTGCAGATGACACGTCTACTGATTTACAATCCGCGGAGGATTCATTCAGAGTCAATTATTTTATACCTATTGTTGATCAAGCAATAGCTTCACTTAACAGGAGATTCGAACAATATCAAGGGTACGAAAAAACTTTTGGTTTCTTGTTTACTTCAGATAGACTGCGGTCCATTGATGGTGATAGTTTGAGAGCTGCTTGTCTTAATCTTGAGAATGCACTAAAGAGGAAAGAACATACGGATATTCATGGGAATAAGATTGCAGAACATAAGGATATTGATGGGGCGGAATTGTTTATTGAGCTAATCTACATCCAAGATTTACTAGAGAAATCTATGGGTCCTATTGATATTTTGAACTATTTGAAGAAGCGCCCCTATTTACCCGTTGCTAATATTGCGTACAGAATTTTGTTAACAATTCCTGTTACGGTTGCATCGGCGGAAAGGAGCTTCTCCAAACTCAAGTTGTTGAAATCTTATTTACGGTCTACTATGACGCAAGAAAGACTCAATGGGTTGGCAACAATAGCACTTGAAAATGATATCCTAGAAAATATTAATTACGAGGATATGATTGAGGATTTCATTTCAAAAAATACCAGAAGGATGATGCTTTTCAGTAGAACATAAGGTGAGCTTTTACTTTACCGGTACTTTTTTGTAGAATTCATCTTTGATATGTTTCAACATACTGTACGAGATAACACATGTTCAAGTTCTGCTATAAAGTGAAAGTATTTTTTAGTTGCTATGTAATGTGATTTTTTAACAAAAAATTAGGGCCCCATTTACGTTTTGCACACGGGCCCCAAAATCCTGGAGACGGCGCTGAGAAGTACAATTGCTTGTACGGAAAGTCCAGCCGCCTCACTATATATATGTAGGAGGTGACGGCCGATTGAAGCTAAGCAAACAATCGACAATCAATACCAAACCCTACTTTTTACCCTCAAACCCTTGTTCATGCTTCCGTTGTTCGGCGACTTCGCGTAAGTTCATCGAATATCGACAATTGAGTTGAGAGCGGTCCAATCCGGCTTAACTCAGCCAATCGTCGCCGGCCACCTCCGACGGGGTCCCTCCCGAGGTGCTGGGGCGTCTGGTTCGAAAAGAGCCGGCTCATTGTCTTGCGTATCGCGCCTTGAGTCGGTCTCCCACGGGGCGAGTTGCGGAGTATCTCCCCCGGCACCGTGTGACGCGTTTCAATCGCAACAGATTTATAATAATATTACTAATTCTACACATGTTATTTTTATTGTTTATATTTATAATAATATTAATAATTCTAGACATATTATTTTTATAAAAAATATACACATTTTATTTAGACTTGGCTTCAAAAAATACACATTTTATAAAACAAATTCATTCTATACATATTACTTTGTATTATTTAGATTTATAGATTGAAATATTTATTATTTCAATTTATTATTTTAGAATAAAAAATAAAATTTAAAATTTATGAACACATTTTCTGGATTTTAGAATAAAAATATAAAATATTATGCCATTTTGTCCTAAGTGAGACTTGAACTTGGGTCTACTAGGTGGACAAGTAAGGCATGACCATTACACTATGACTCGATTGATGTTACATTATAAATCTAATGGGTTAAGAATGTTTCGGCCGGCGGATGGCCGAAAGCCCAATGGATTAATACTTAATAACATATAATTAGAATGTTTCGGCCCGAGGTAGGCCGAAAAGAATGTTTCGGCCCGTAGAAGGCCGACGGTGTACTAGATTTGAAATATTTTGAATCTACGTATTATTTTTGAAATTTCGATTAAAAATATCACCGCCTTTGCGCGCCATGATCTTGAGGAGAAAGAAATCGGCGTCGCCCAACGAAGTGCTTCGATCGTACCCTGTCCCTGAACGGACGTGCAGTGCAGGCCGTATCGCTTGTAAGGATGGCAATTTTACCCATGGGCACGGGTACCCGCGGGTACCGTACCCATATGGGGAGGGTATGGACACATTTTCATACCCATGGGTAATATCCATACCCTACCCGCCAAGTCGCGGGTAGGGCATGGGTACAACCCTAAACCCGTGGGTATATCCATATCCTACCCATTTATACTAACATATGGACCCTACTTAGTTGACTTACTAGATATGACTATGAGATTGTGATTTTCAAAGTTAGATAATTGTCATGTATTCATCTACCTATTACTGAGTTGAGATAATTGATTTTTTTCGTCAAATGTGTTACCAACAAATGTAAAAGTGCGAACAATTTGTGTACTACTTGATCTACCCAACGGGTACCCAATGGGTACGGGTACCCGCCGGGTATGGATATGGGTATACTTTCATCCCCGCGGGTAAGCGTATGGGTAATTTTGTACCCATAGACTATATGGATATGGGTATGGTATTGCTCTACCCTACCCATTGCCACCCTTAGTCGCTTGCCTGTCTGTGGGGCAGCCAACAAAGGGTTGGCACTGCTTGCCTATTGGGTCCAGCCGCCGCGTGGCAGGAACAAGCTGCCAAAACAGCACTCGTAGGGAAGGACGTCACGTGTGATTCATCGCCCCAGAAACGAAAGCTATCTGCAGTTTTATCTAATTTCAAGCTGTGTCAGGTGACATGCATGCTCGGTCCACAAAGTAGCTAGCATGCACTACTTTGGACAACACGATCTCTTTTGCTGCAGAAGAGCAACGCTCTCTCGCTGGCTTTGTTTCAAATCATTCAAATATACGTCCCTTTACAATACTATCTACACTTTTTTATAGCAACAATTATTCCGTTAACAAAACCATTGGAAGATGTTTTACCCATTTCAAGTTATAGAAGCGTTTGCACCCAACCTGAGTCCTCGAAGTAGAATTGCCGGGTCGCGGCAGCTATATAAGCAAAAGAAAAGAAAAACATGTATCACGAATTTTCTTCTCGTGTTTTTTTTAAGGATTTTTTTCTTCTCAATTTTTTTTGATAAAGGGATTTTATTACTTAAAGAGTATTAAGCATTACACCCGGCCTCTGCATAACTGAGATGCACACAGCCCAAAACCGTCCAGAATATCCAAAGCAACAGAAAGAAAGAGGCGGATTACATATCATCATGAGAAATTGTAAGGCCGCCTATGGTAACTAAGTGCCGATCCGCAGGTTATGCGACCATCCATGCCGGGAGAATAACTCCCTGGCCGCCGCCTCCAAGCGCGACGAAACCTCCAAGAACAGCACCCGGTGCTCCACACGCTGTAGGACCGACCATAATCGGAGTGTAGCTGTGTAACGGTAGATAACCTGCAGAATAGAAGAATTTTTGTCATTAAAAACCTTGTCATTTCTACACAGCCAAAGCGACCATATAACGGCAATCGCTCCCACCCTAATAAGTAGTTTAAACCTAGGATCCACCCCGTTTAGCCAGTTGCCAAAAATATTTGCAACGCTACGCGGTGGATATAAGGTAGAACCTATTTGGACAGCTGACCATATAGACCTAGCAAACTCGCATTGGAAGAAAATGTGTTTAATGGACTCATCATGAGTACAGAAAACACACTTTTTTACTCCCATGCCAATTGCGTTTGGCAAGGTTGTCTTTTGTAAGAACAAATCCCCGACGAAGATACCACGCAAACACCTTTGTTTTGAGCGGTATCTTCATTTTCCAAAATTTCTTATTAGAATCAACCGGAACAACAGATTGGATAAGAACTCTATACATAGAATCAACCGAGAAAATACCATTCTTAGTTGGGATCCATTGAAGTTCATCAGGGCCTTACAAGAGCTGGACAGAGTCCAACCGAAGAAGCAAATCATTCCAAGCTGCTTCTCGAGGCCCTAAAAGCGTTCTTCTAAACGATAGATTAGGTGGGGATGTACCCAACACCTTAGCCAGCGTATCGCCTTTGTAACGCACCACTTCATATAGAGCCGGATACTGTTCACGAAGAGTAGTTTGGCCTAGCCACCTATCTTCCCAGAACCGAATCTCCGATCCATTCTTAATGGAGAAAGAAGCATGTGGGAAGAAATACTTCTTTGTGGCCATAAGACCAGCCCAGAAGTGTGAATCACCAGGCTTCCAAACAACCTGGGATACAGCTTTGTCCCCCACATACTTCCTCCTAATGAGTGTCTGCCAGATTCCATCTTCAGAAAGAAGTTTGAATAACCATTTACCAAGTAGTGCTCTATTCTTGACTTCAAGGTCATGAACACCAAGCCCTCCTTGGTCTTTTGGCCGGCAAACCACACTCCATTTAGTCAGTCGATACTTCTTCTTCTCACTATCCCCTTGCCAAAAGAATCTTGAGCGGAAATAATCCAATCTTTTCAAGACCCCTTTAGGTAGTTGGAAGAAGGAAATCATATACAGCACCATGTTTGTCAGTACTAAATTAATGAGAACCAATCTTCCTCCGAGGGATAGGAGTTTACCTTTCCAACTATGTAAACGAATCTGAAGTCTTTCCTCCACCAACTTCCATTCAACATTTGTGAGCCTCCGATAATGAATCGGGATCCCCAAGTAGTTGATAGGAAATTGGCCCTGTGCACACCCAAAAAGCTCGGCATACACAGAAGCTTCATCCTGGGCCTCGCCAAAACAAAACAATTCACTTTTANCAAATGTAAATGCGGACAACTTTGTTTGCCCTTTTTGCCTTGCTTGAAATCATCCCCGACTTGAATAAGTTCGTCTAACAAGACAAGGTTCTTTTTTAGCAGCACAGAACAAGATATTGGACATTAGCAAAAAAATTAAACAAAAAAAGCAAACAAACTAAACACCTATCATCGTTTCTAATTTTTGGGAATCTACACCTATTTCATCGCTGACAACAAGAGAAGAAAAAGGTCATGTGGGCAATTGACTGGGCTAGCAAATGAAGCGGAACAAACGTGCCCTGTGGTTACCTCTTCGGTCCATGTGGGTGGAGCCCCAAAGCCCACACATCTTGGGCCCAATTCTCTCTTGAATTTTCAGGGTTCCACTCGCCAATCAATCCGGGGAGTCCGGATCCAGTACGTCAAATTCCGTTGAAAAGAAGAAGAAAAACAGTTCATAAAATTCTCCAGGCACATCACGACGTCGTACGACCTGAGGCCTTGCCGCCTCCCTCCCCTTGTCCACCACGCCGCCGCGGACAGCAGCTAGCTCTCCTGCATCCATGACGGTCACCATGCCCACGTCCGCACCGGCCGTCCGGGGCGCCGCCGCTGCATCGTTGCCGGACGATATCATCTTTGACGTTCTTTGCATGCTGCCGGTGAAGTCTCTCTGCCGGTTCCGCTGTGTGTCCAAGGGCTGGGACGCCCTCGTCTCTGATCCGGCCTTCCGCGCGGCGCACAGATCCCGCAACTCCGAACCGCTCCTCGCCGTAAGCTCCATGATGTCGGATTACAATGATAGCTACGATCTGCGGTTGATGGATATGGACGGCAATGTTGTGACTGCAATGGAAGGCTTATTTGCGTCACCGACAACTTCTGCGGTTGTGCTCGTGTGATTGACCCTGCCACCGGGGAGGTGCTCCTGGACTGCCCAAAGCTACATATGGAACGTCACCGTGATGTGTCGTGGCACTATGAGAGCCCCATCTTCGGCTTCGGTCGCGCCGTCCCGTCGGGTGCATACAAGGTGGTCCGTGTCATGGATGAACGGCCATGTGAGGTATTCACTTTAGGAGACGACACCGGATGGAGGCCGTCCCCGTCGGGCCCAACTTATGACTACACCAGCACAAGCTCTCCGGTCACTCTTAGTGGAATCATGTACTTCTTGCGGTCGGAGTTGCTTGAGAATGACAAATTGCTATGCTTCGACCTCGAGACCGAAGAGTTAAAGAACGTGGTGGAAGGCCCACCGAAAGGCCCCAAGCCGTGGAAGAGGTTCGAGTTCGTTACCATATTCGAGCTCAACCACGCCCTGTGCATGGTTCGGTTGGGGAAGGGCATGAGTTCCCCTAAATGTGCCGAAATTTGGCTCTTAACCACTTCTGATAACAATCCATGGATCAAGGCCTACACGATTTCGGTGCCCCCATCCACCTATGATTTTACTCCTTTGAGAGTGACATCTGATGGTGGTAAATTGGTCTTCTACTATTCCATTTACAATCAAGGAGGCGTACTTCGAGTTTATGATCCTCGTATCCACACATGCACGACATTGTGGAGACTAGATGCCCGCAATAGTAGAACTTGTCTCTGTAGTTTGCACTTGGATCGTTTTGTCCTCGTCAAATCTAGTGCCCATGTGGTTTAGTCCACTCTATGTTTGATTGTTATTCATGAAACACATGATTAATCATCTGTATCGAGATTTGCATCATACTTTGTTCAAAGTCTTCTTATCTAGTTTACGCAAGGACCCAATTGCATATTTCGAGGTTATACTGTTCCTACAAATAATCGGTTGAATGACTTTCCTCCTTTTCAATAAGAAAGCTTCCGTACAATTTTATGTTGTGGTCTGTAGCTCTTCTTGTATTGATGGTCAAACCTAATACGATTTCTGTTAGTTGTAACAGAGTGGGCATATTTATTCTTCACCGTGCAATGAGACGTGTAGCCACTTAGTTATTCCTTTGTAAGAGCATGTCTAACAGACCCTGTATTCGCTCGCCCCGTATCGAGCGAATACAGGGCCCTGTAATATATTTTCGCTTCGATTTCGAACACAAAATTTCATCCCGTCTAGCAAACCCCCTACTCCACCCCGTAAATTTAAAAACGAGAAAACGCGGGAGAAATAGTTCATCATAGTAGTACGAGTTCATCATCGATCATATACAAAATACAAAATGCGCGATATTAACATCGCGACTTCTACCCTACCCGGGGACAACGGCGCTGGCCTCGCCGGAGCAGCGCCGGAGCAGCGCCGGATCTAGCCTTGGCGGTCCTTGGCGATGAACGCCGCCACGAGAGCGACGTTCTCGGCCGCCTCCGCCTTCGCCGCGGCCTCCGACAGGGCCGTGGCCTTCGCGATGGCCTCCGCCTCCTCCTCGTCGGTCCGCGCGTAGAGCCATCCGGCGCCCTCGCCCTCGCCCTCGCCGGATCCGGCGCTGCTACCCTCGCCGTCGTCGAAGCGGAGGCGGCGGCGCTCTCCTCCGGTGCTGCTTCCGGCGCCGCCCACGGCCTCCTCCTGCGCACGGCGGCGGCGCTCCTCCTCCTCCTCCTCGCGGACGAAGCCCTCGTACCAGGCCTCGTCCATGTCCGGCGTCGGCGGCCGTTCGTGTTCGAACCGGCCTCCCGGCGCGAAATCCGCCAGGGAATGCGGCACCTCCGCTCCCTGGACAAGAAATCGGAGGACTCCCCTCCGCTTCGCGCCGACAGACGCGCGATGCTTCGCGCGCCATGCCGCTCGCGCTCGGAGGCGGCGCTCAGCCCGGCCTCCTCCCACGCGGCCACCTCCAAGGCCGGCACGGCGGCTCGAGGAAGGCATGGTGATGGCGGACGCGGGGGTGGGCTTGCGGAAGCGGCGGCGGTGCTGGATGCGAAGTAATTGCTCGTCGGAGTTAGTGGCGGCGCGCGGCGGAGCTAGGGTTGCGAGTGGGGGGTTGGACCCCCACTCGCAGCCTTGCCCTGTATTTGTAGGGGGCGGGGGGGGGGGGGGCGATTTGACGGGCCCCGTATTCGGCCGATACGGGCCATGCCTAATACGGGGCCTGCTAGCCGGCCCGTTTTGCCCGCACCTCGTATCCCGCCGGAAAAATACGGGGTGCCGGCGATTTAGGGGGCCTGTTAGACATGCTCTAACATGTTATGATCACACTCGTTGGGACACAAGGGAATTGGGTGTTTGGCTGAGGAAAATGGGACTCGGGAGAATAGTCAGAAGCAGCTTGGGGATCTGGGATTAGAATTGTGATTCAAGTCAAATGATACACGGTGCCTCATCACAAGGACTTCACCCAGTCGGGAAAATTTAGCGACCGGTAGTCGTTTCTAGTCGTCTTATAGATACTAGCATTACCATATTCAAACAGAGGGCCATTCTTGGTCACCGTCTGTGCCTTTAGGAAGAAGAGACCGGACACTAGTAGGAAAATGCCTACCGCTGGCGAACCTATATAAGCTACCGCTGGCGAACAGGCGGTTCGCCAGCGCTATATTAGCCAGTGGTAACAGGTTACCGCTGGCGAACCCCTATTTTAGTGCGCCAGTAGTATATTATTAAGAAATAAAAAAATAAAACCCAAATGTCGGATCGATCCAGGCCCAGCCCGCACGGACGCAGCGGCCGGAGTGGGGTTACCGTCCGCGCCGATGCCACGGCCGGAGTGGCTCCTCTTCGCGCTCAGCATCGGGGGGAGGAGGAAGAGGAGGGGATCGGGGGCGGAAGGTGGAGGACCGGCTGGAGCGGTGGCGGCAGGTGGAGGGGCGGCGGGAGCGGCGGCGGTAGGTGGAGGACGACGCCGCGGCGTGGAGGCGGATCCCGTCGGTGGCGCGGGGCGGCTTGAGGCAGGAGATGCAGTGGGAGGCAAGGGCGCGCGGCGGGAAGCGAGAGTCGACCCCGCCGTTCACATGCTGCCCTCCTGCACCGCCGGGCCCCGCAGCAGAGGGCCCTCCGGCGCCGTGCTAGAGCTCGATGACGGCGTCGTGCTAGATCTCGATGACGGCGCCGTGCTCATCTGCTCGAGGCGGACGGCGCTGATGGACTCGACGAGCTCCAGGCAGGGGACCCCGGCGCGTCGTCACATGCCCCAAGCTCCAGGAGGAGGCCGCGGCCACGACTGTCGAGTAGGTGGCGGCTGTGCGGCCTTGGACACGGAGGCGGAGGCAGCAGCAGGGGAGGTCGAGGAGGAGCGGGGTGCGGCCACGGAGGCGAGCTCAGACATGGTGGCTCCGGCGCGGCGGAGGCGGAGGCAGGGAGCAGCGCTGCTCGCCGGCATCTTGCGGATAAGGAGAGAGTGGTGGGGAGGGAATAAAGGGGCCGGGGTGGAGAAGATAAGGAGAGAGAGGGTGAGAAAGATAAGATTTGTGTGGTTGGAGAGAGGATAAGCCGGGCCGGGTGGGGGTGGGCAGTACGCGGGGGATGGGCGTGTGCGGTTGGTACCGCTGGCGAACAGAAAAAGTGGTGCGCCAGTAGTAACCACAGGGTCCGAACGACTCCAGTGACGTCACTTACCGCTGGCGAACCATAAAAGTTGTTCGCCAGCGGTACTACTGGCGCACTGCTTTACCTGTTCGCCAGCGATAAGTGACATACCGCTGGCGAACGCAATTTTAGCTGCGCCAGCGACAAATACCACTGGGGAAGATGTTTTTAGATGCGCCAGTGACTGTCTGACGGCTATAAGCCTTTTCCTACTAGTGGGAGTGGGATGGATCCCCAAGTATCCTTCGCAAAGTCCGGTGAAGCCGACAATCCGAAGAACACTATTGGGGCCAAGATGGTGAAGTTGAGTTCTATATAAATGTAGCAAAACCCTTACAAAGTTGTTGACGGGGAGTGAAAGGCCGTGGTCTATGAACACGGTGAAGAACACTTAGTCTTTTCCTCGCGGCTTCGTCTTCAACTTGTTTCCTGGTACGTACGCACCATTTTTAATCTTTGTATTGAAGGATCACACGTCCTTCACTAGATCATGTAAAGACTCCTTCACAATGGTCGAGCTGTTACAGTCAGCTTTGAGTTTGCCATCAGAAGCAGGTCATGTAATAAGGAACCCTGGTGACATCGTGAGCTGGTTTGACTGACAAGGTTTTGGACACTGCGAAACAAACACATATATTCCTCTAAAATACATCCTCGCGAAAAAAAGGGGCTCCTATACCCCGCTTTTAGCGGTACGTTAGGTAGCTCCGCGTACCCCAACTCCCTGTGCGCTTTTATATGGGCCGGCCCAAGTGGCGGCCAGAGCAGGGTTTTTCTTCTGGATTTACTTTCTATTTTCTCTTTTTCTTTTCTGTTTCTATACTAATACGAAAATGTATTTATATTTATGGAATAAAAAATGATAATAAAAAACAAAATATTTATATGTAAATAATATTATATTTATTTGAATGATTTCATAATGTGAACTTTATATGGTATTTGAACAATTTAAAAATATGAATTTTTATTGTTTAAACGAATTTTTAATAAGAACATTTGTATCATTTGAATGATTTTCAAAACATGAACGATTATGCTATTTGAACGAATTTTCAAGAAAGCATTTATCTTATTTAAACAAATTCTTACCTCATTTAAAATTTTCTAAAATATGAACATTTAGATTATTTGAACGATTTTTCGATCCGAACATTTACCTCATTTGAACGATTTTCGAATACGAACATTTTTCTTATTTGAACGATTTTTCGATCCGAACATTTACCTCATTTGAATGATTTTCAAATACGAACATTTATGTTATTTGAACGATTTTTCGATAAGAAACATTTAATTTATCTCATTTAAACGATTTTCAAACACGAACATTTATATTATTTGAACAATTTTTTTATAAGAACATTTACCTCATTTGAACAATTTTCAAAATATAAACATTTATGTTATTTGAACAATTTTACAATAAGAAACATATAATTTACCTCATTTGAACGATTTTGAAAAATGAACATTTATATTATTTGAACGATTTTACGATAATAATATTTACCTCATTCGAACAACTTTTCAAATATGAACATTTATGTTACTTGAACGATTTTTTAAAATTTATTATTTAAATTATTTTTAAATATGAACAATTTCTCAATAAAAGCATTTTTATTATTTGAACAAAAACTCAAATCTAAACTCAAAAAAGACAAAAGACAAAAAAGGAAAAAATAAAATAAACATAAAAGGAAATAATAAAAACGAAAAAAAGAAGAAATGCAAAGAAGAAAAACAAAAAAAAGAAACGAAAAAGTAAAATAAAAGACCAAAAATATTAAACATAGTACAAAATAAGTAAAATGGAAATAAAAGAAAAAAGACATAAAAACGAACCAGAAAAAAGAAAAAGAAGAAAGAAACAGAAAAAAATAAAACTGTGAAAAAACCCGAATTCTGTCTTAATGGGCTGGCCCATCTCGCGAAGGGGGGTACGCGTTATAGGATTCGTGGAAAAAAAGGCAAGCCAAACACATTTTCCGGTCCTTTGCCCGCTGCCTCTTGGGCCCAATGCATATCCAATTGTAAAAAAAGAAATGCATATCCAATTAGGAATAAGTATATTTTTCACCCCCAAATGTCACCCTACGGACAACATTCACCCTGAACTTGAAAACCGGATGATTTCAACCCTGAAATGTACAATACCGGACAAATAACCCCCTAAGCTGGTTTTGGACAATTTTGGTGGTTTTGTGGAATGACGTGGCGATGACGTGGAAATGATTGTCTTCTGCCGTTAGCGAGGGAGATAACACGGTTGTGTCTGAGCGTGGGCCCCACCTGTCATCCTAAATTGCAAGCACGACCTTTCCTCGCTACCAAAAACTCCCCGCCATCGCATCCCGAGCTGCTCGCCGCCGACGCGCATCGCCGCCGTCTTCAACTGCCCCGGACCAAATTGACGACGCCATCGGCTCCGCCTTGTCCTCCTCTACATCCTCGCCGAGTAGCGCGTCCCGGGAGGCTCACGAACGTCCGCGCCGGAGTTGTCTTCCCCGTGGCCGGCCGTCGTTCGCCCGGCTCGATTTCGTCGTCTACGACCTCCCCTGGTCCTTCTGACCACTTCTTCGTGCTCCTGGTGCCGTCAGCGCGGTCGCATCCGTGATTCGGGAGTGGCAGGTCGGCGCGGTCGCATCCGTGGTCGACGCACACGACAATGGCGGGACGGAGCTGCTTCACAATACGGAGAGACGCCGGCGTGGGCAAGAAGGTGTCCGTGCCGACCGTGAGGTGTACGGCTACGGTCTCGTCGGGCGAAGCCGATAATAAGCCCATGGGCGGCGACGGGTTGAAGGGGGTCGAACGCGACAGTGCTGAACTTGAATGGGATGATGTCGAGCTCGGCGGCGAAGCGCGTCAGGCTCTCCTGGGTGAGGTGGAGCTCCAGGGGGCGCCTCAACCAGAGCGTGACCAATGCCGTGAGCCCATGACCTTAAGGGCAGGCGACATCGCCAGCGGCGCGGCCGAGCGGTGACACTGGTGCGCGACAGCGCGAGCTCCTGCATAAGCGGCAGTGGCCGCCGAAGCCGACGTCGAAGTCGACGAGGTGGACGCGCGCATCGGCGCCGCCGAGCGCGTCGAGGAAGGCTTGCGTGGACGTGAAGCCGGCGAACTGGACGGCCAGGGACGCGTCCACGAGTGTCTTGTGCGCGGCAAGCTTCAGCGCGACGTCGAGCAGGGAGTGGACGGAGCCGGGCGAGACGGCGGCCGGCAGGACGAGGCGCTGCAGGAGCGTGACCTAGAGGAGCACGGCGGCGCGGAGCAGAGGAGATGCCCCGGAGGCGCAGGCGGCGAGGGGATCCGTTGATTGAGCTGCCAATATCTCGCGCGCACCAGTGGATCGGAGTCTCCTGCTTCGGTGCGGCGCACCGCCTCGAGGAGCTCGTCCACCGCTGCCTGAGGCACGGGATCTTCTGCGACAGCAGAGGGGACCGGGAGCGGCTGTAGTTGCGGCTGCGGCACGACGGAGAGCTACGGAAGAAGAAATTCCCCAACGCTGACAGGTGGGGTCCACCTACGGAGTTAACTGTATCTGCCACGTCACCCGCCACGTCAACGTGCAAAACCGCCCAAATATGTCCAAAACCACCCAAATTGAGCAAAAACCAGTGTTGGGGGGTGATTTATACGGTATTGTGAATTTGAGGGTATAAATCTATACCTAATATATAATAATAAAGGGAGAGTTGCTTCTCCCAAATTTTTGGTCCAACTTTTATCTTGCCCTTATGTTTCAAGTGTAATTACAGGACTGCCACCGCTTTAGTGAATAATAACGGTTCCACATCGTCCCTCTCGCGACCCTCAATCCTCTTCTGACTCAGAGCGCCGCCGCCTACGGCTCAGTAGTCAGCCCCCTCATCCTTCGGCGCCGCCGGCTGCTCGCACGCCCGGATCTCTCCACCGCAGACCGCATCCAGCTAACGGTGGCCTACCTCCTGTCCCCGGCGTCTGCGAGCGAGCTGATCTCCGCCCCTGTTTCATGTCCCTCACCTCAATCAATCGTGAAGAACTGATGAGCTAGCTGCCTCTATCCTCTGCCAAGCCCTGCATGCCGTTGGGCGCTCGCTGCCAGTGTTAGGTCTCATCCAGTGCGGAAGATCCCGATCTACCGGGGGTTATCAATTTCTACCGAGAAGCTGCCCACCTCGTGATTGATTTGTGTTATGTCGATACAATAAACTTCTATTGCCACCGATCTGCCGTGAATGATCAAGTTCGATCCAGAAGCAATGCATGCCCAGCGCCTGATTGATTTGTGCTATGCAGATGCAATGGCCTACGTTCGTAACGGCCAGCCGTGAGCCAAGCCCCATCTCCCTGGTGTGTCCTGGATCTGACCTGTTGTGCTCCAACTGTACCACAGCCTTGCACAATCTCATCCGGCTATCCGTTGAAGGCTTGAAGGCAAGCTTAATGGACAAAGGTCTTAGACTTCCTTGAATAAATTAAGATTCAAGTTACAAATCCTTTTTGGTTCTCCACTTATAGTTTATATTTATGAATGCCAACAGACACAATATCATCATATGTTTGTTTTATCACTTCACTAAAGGAATTTCACCAGGTTTCAAAGAGACGGCAGGTAAAGTATTTATAGACTTCTCAAACTGTTGAGCTTCTTAAGAAAATAAAAGTTAGCAATTTTTTGATTCACTTGAATATTTTTGTATATTCATGAACAATTGTGCTCTATTTTAGAATTTTCATTGTATAACATCAGCCATTGTTCTGGATTGTCTTTGCAACTCAATAGAGCCATTAGCTACGTTTTTTCCTATATGTAATGTAAGTATAGATATTTAATATGATTTCAACTGATACCCTTACTGAGCTCGAGATCAGTGGTGGTAGCTCCTAGGCTTGTTATTTTGCTGAATTCCCTTGGTATGAACGTGCATGTTGAATTTTGCTGAAACTGTATATTTTGCTGAGCCGGTATCTGAAGAAAAAAGAAACTCTATGATTTCCTTTTCTTAAAGGCCTTTGATGTCCCTATTTCTTTGTTACTAGGCAACAGAGGTAGGAAAAAATCACGATGTTTCTTTAGATCAAGCAGGCTGGATTTTCGTCGGCCTGGGCCAAAAGGTGGTTAAATAATTTCTGCGTTTGATGTTTGAGAATAAGCTCGTGTATTACCGCAATTCTATGCAATGTTTTTCTTGAACTGCTCAATTACAATGGCCAACTGCAAATAAAATTCCCAATACGCCTCATTCCTTCAAATGATAATTCTATTTATCAGCGAGAATATTCAATAAAATTTTACCGTAGCAACGCACGGGCATGTTTGCTAGTCATATCAAATTTCAGTTGAGGGTGAAATTGCTCCGATCTAATAGATTTGAGGGTGAAATATATACTTAATCCTATCCAATTATGACAACATCAACGCTGCGGCCAGGCCACTTCTTTGGCCCAACTCCTGGCGTTCTTGATCGAGTCGGTCCGCGACTCGGTGTTGTTTCAGGAGTTCCAACCCACTAGATCACGATTCTCCACACTTCAGGGGATCCTCATCGATCGTTTGGTCGTCGCACCGCGCCGCACTATCGACCGTATCGCTGCGGAGCTCGCGTGAGCGCCGCCGCCGCCGCCGTCCGTATCAGTTCTTCTGCGTCCGCGCCGGCGACCGACCAGCACGCGTGCGCACCAGCCAACATTTCCTCACCACCAGCTGTCTTGTTGCCGGACGAGCTCATCTCCGACATCCTTTCCAGACTACCGGTGATATCCGTGTGCCGCTTTAGTTGCGTGTCTCGCGGGTGGCGCTCCCTTGTTTCCGATCCGGCCTTCCACGCCGCGCACAAGCTCCGCCATGCCGAGCCGCTCATGGTCGGCATCACCTCCTCCAAAAACTACAAAAACCGCGACCTGTGGCTGATGGATATGGACGGCGGTGCCATGATGCCGGTGATGAAGGGCGTGGGCGGCCATGGGTTAGTCTCGGCGAGCACAGACCAACTCGTCTGCGTCACCGACGACCTCGGTCGCCGTGCCCGCGTGATCGACCCAGCCACAAGGGAGGTCCTCATGGACTGCCCGAAACCAAGTTCGGCAGTGGTGCCCCTCAACATACCGCCGCCGTGCTACCTCTACAACACCACATACGGTTTCGGCCGTGCCCTACCATCTGGTACGTATAAAGTGGTTTGTGTAAGCAATGCTATATGCCACGTCCTCACTTTAGGACAGGACACTACTTGGAGGCGGCCGCGGTTAATTACCGCCAGTCAATGTCGCCTATGAACGAGATTCTCCGGTCACCGTCAGTGGCATCATGTACTTCTTAGTCTCAGTGAAGATAAATGATGACAACTTACTTTGCTTTGATCTTGAGAAAGAAGAGTGGAAGAGGCCAATAGACGGCCCACAAAAAGTCGCCTCCGAGCTCAACAGTACCTTGTGTAGTGTTCAGATAGAGCCGGGACGACTAGACATATGGTTGCTGACGGATCATGATGAAGCTATATGGATAAAGGCATACACAATTCCGATGACACCAAATGCTTATTATTATAAGCCTATGAGGGTCACACGCGATGGTGATAAACTGATCTTCAGTTGTTCTTTTCTTCATAAACGCGGTGATGTAGTGACTTGTTCTTCCACTGATATGGATGCACGCATTGAAACGGAGGATACAATGTCTTGTACCTTCATATCTCTACAACTACTAATCTCTAGAATTGCTGCCCTCTCCTTACTCCTAGATGTCCTCCAATGAAGCAGTGACACCACACCACGGTGGTCCCCACTTAGTTCTTATTTTATAATTAACAACTCTTGAATATTAAGATTGAGTTTGAGAAAAAATCTATCTGATATATATACATGTTTTGTACCTATCTGTCAAATTTCCGGTGAAAAAATTGTATTCCCAACTAAACAAAAAAGAAAATTGTGGCTATAAAAAAGGAAAAAATAGCTCCATTTCCTCTCAAACTTTGTCTTTGTTGTGTAGCCTAAAATACAAGAATCTTTTACAAAACTTTAGAATACATACAATACATACACGTAGTTGTATGCTTTATTTTAAGAAAACTGAGACCTAGACACGTCGTTTCGATTTCTTTAAAGGAGTTGCGATGTGTTTGGAGCTACTGGCACATTCCGACAACTCTCTCCCTTACCGCCAATGCACATTGATACGTCTCAAACGTATCTATAATTTTTGAGTGATCCATACTTGTTTTATGTCATTGTCACATGTTTTTGCCATCTTCTTATATCATTTTAAGACATTTTATTGGACTAACCTATTGACAAGATGCCCAGTGCCAGTTCCCTGTTTTTGTGCTGAAATTGTTGCAGAAAGTTACTTCTGAAAATATTCTGGGAATTGGACGAAAATTTACGGAGATTTTTTATTGAAGAAATGATGAAGGGAGCCAGAAGGGCGACTCCAGGGGACCCACACAGGCCAGGGGCGGCCCACTGCCGCGGCCTAGGGCCCACCCGCGGGTGGGACCCGCCCCTGCCCTGTGGGGCACCCCTCAGCCGCCTCCGACGCCCATAAAATCATCCCCGACGAAAAAACCCTAAGCCCCGAAGGATTTTCCCAAATACGCAACAGAGCTCCGCCGCCATCGCCGACAAGTTTTGGGGGTTAGATTGATCCTGTTCCGGCACCCTGCCAGAGGGGGGATCGACCGTCGGAGCCATCTCCATCGACACCGCTGCTTCCCGCGATGAGGAGGGAGTAGTCCCTCACCGGGGCTGAGACTTATACAAATAGCCATGTGGTTATCTCTCTCTCCCATGATGTGATCTTCGTTGTGATCATGAGCTTTGCTAGTATAGTTGAATACATGATGTTTCCCTATGTGTAATGGATATGATGTTGCTCAAGTGGTATTATTTAGTACAATTTCCGGAGTCACCGTTGTGATCACGGTATCTCGGTGACAGTGTGGGTGCCGTGTGTGACAGGAAGTATCTTCATCATGAGTTTGTTTTTTATTATTGTTGGAATTAATAGATCATAAGGTTTCTTGATGCTTCTGTTATTGAAGAAAGAGACTATTCGAAAAATATGTTGTGGTATTTATTAGTATTATCTTTGGATGCGGATAGTGACAGCATGAAGTGTCCATAGATGTGGAATATGAACTTTAAGGTGTGTTTTTCGTAGCCCTACGCAATTCTCATCCTGTTTGATCCACAAAAGAATTATCTTCGAGTAACGTCTATCATGCATGTATTTTTGTGGGAATTATCATGTGTTTAATTATGTTAATGATGTTGAGAGTAGTCACTAGTGAAAGTATGAAGACTAGGCCTTGTTTCCAAGCATTGATACACCGTTTTTAGCCACTTTTGTCACTTGTTTGCTTGCTGCCATTTTTATTACAGAATTACAAAATCAGTTTTTACCATCCATATCACTTGCATTTTATCATCTTTTCGCCGAACTAGTGCACCTATACAACTGACAATTGTATTATGTGTGTTGGGGACATAAGAGACTTCTTGTATATTAATTGCAGGATTGCTTGAGAGGGATATATTTGACCTCTACCTTCCGTGGATTCGATAAACCTTGGATTACTCACTTAAGGGAAATTTGCCGCTGTCCTACAAACCTCTACGCTTGGAGGGCCAACAAGTCTACAAGAATAGAAGCGTGTAGTAGACATCACCCACCATAGCATCGCGCAGCCTATGTCACGCGACATCATTTCTCTCTGTCCGCTTCCCTCAAGCCGTATTCTACCGAAAACGCCCCCACTCCGCCCCGCACAAATTTTCCCGTCTCTCCGCATATTTTTGGGTGCATTATTTAATATTTATTGGTGGAATGTTCTTCTGTTTTTAGATTGTATCGATTGTACTCAATGTAATTAATTTAAGTATGTAGGGACATAATTACCCCAACTAATACTGATTTTAGAGTAATTTATGTCAGAAAAATCAACTTGATTTCATTATTTATAAAATCAATGACCTTGACTATAGGATCTCGAAGGCTAATCAAATCTTGGCTAATCTATCTCTCGAGTCTACAATATCTATCGGAACGTTGAGCAATTTTTTTATTGAAATCTTCATAGCATAATGTACACAATTTAACTTTCATGACATTCGTAATTGTGGTCGTATCCCGATCGTCTCACAGAGTATCTCCAAGGCTTAAAATTTTTATGTGGAGTCATGTTTTCTCTGTTGAGTGGTATAGTCTTACTCGTGTTGCAACAAAGTGAGCCCGTGGTACTATTTTCCCCATTATTGCAACTATTTTTTATATGTTTCGCTAAAAAAAATTGTTTATCCGTCGTCGGTTGTACTAGAGCGGACGCAGCAACGCACGTCTTTTCCTTCTAGTATGTAAATATAAGGGAAATCGGAGAGGGAGCGGCTAGACAACATGTGATTATTTTTGTAACGAGCAACACACTACGAGAAACACATGATTTTGTCGAGTGTTTTATCACGGGCTCTTGGCAAAGACCATATTTACCGAGTGTTGCACACGACCAAGATCCGTATATGAAAAAAAAATCAAAGAAAAGCACTCGGCGCAGAAATACACTTGCAAAAAAATCGGAAATACACTCGGCCAAATAAAACCCGTAAAAATAGAAAACACTTGATAAACAATCCACGTGGCCTCGACATTTCCGTTGCACGCCGACTCGTTACTTTTGATTGCCGAACCCTCGGTGACACACGACAAAGACATTGCCGAGCGCCTAATCTATTGCACTCGGCAAAGATCCGTTTGTCAGCCCGATCTATGCCAAACCGGTGTGTCGAGGTCTTTTGCACACGGCAACGACTTTGCGGTGTGTTTTATAGCCTTTTCCATTTGTTTGAGAGCCCTGTTTTGTGAAATGCAATCCGTTCCTCAATTTACTATGTATATGCAAAATGGTGCGCCTAGACAACATGCGACTCCTTTATGTAGGCAAAATGGTGTGGTCGTGGAAGTTGGATCAAAAGTAATTTTGAATGAGTTTGAGGTTTTGGACGACCGCCTAGTCTGGTTACGTAAGCAACCACAATCTTCCACGGCTAGGGTGCCAGTAGACGGGTTTTATGTGAGACTTACCTACACTATTTTTTGAGTATTTCTAAATCATTTGTGGACGTCACAAATATGTGAATATGTCATTTTGTGTTTGCAAGTTATTTTTTAACAAGATACTAAATCATGATGGTTTCTTATGTCATCTTGCATTAATGAAGACGTGCATTGCATGTGCACGCTAACTAGTGTCTTGTAGTCACATTTATACCATCCATACAAGTTTTAGAGATGTATTAGCATCCGTCTCATAGCCGTTGTCATAGCCGACAGTTTTGATAAGAGGGCATCACATGGTTGGTCATAGAACTTACCTGAGATGAACACTCAAGGAAAGAAAAATATAAAGAAGTAAAAGGGAAAGGAAGATTGAAAAGAAAAAATAGTTACCCGAGATAAGAAATATAAAAATTAAAATGAAAAAAAGATACAAAAAATAGAAATTAATAGGAAACAGAAAATTGAATCGGCTTTTATGCAGGGTAGGAATATCCTTGATGGGGTGGCCATCCTACATGAGACGGTACATGAGATGCATAGGCGAAAACTCAATGGAGTCATATTAAAAATTGACTTTGAGAAAGCTTATGATAAGGTCAATTGGTTATTTCTGTAACAAACGCTGAGGATGAAAAGCTTTTCTCAGGAATGGTGCGATTGGGTCCGCAATTTTGTTGCTGGAGGTAGTGTGGCTATTAAAGTTAATAATGAAACTGGCCATTACTTCCAAATAAAAAAGGACTTAGACAAGGTGATCCACTATCGCCGATACTATTTAATCTAGTGACTGATATGTTGGCGGTCATGATCGGTCGAGCTAAGGAGGATAGTCAATTTGAGGGTGTTATCCCACACCTAGTCGATGGTGGATTGTCTATCCTTCAATATGCAGATGACACAATTATTTTAATGGACCATGATACGGAGAAAGCTCGGAATATAAAATTAATTCTTTCAGCATTTGAGCAACTCTCAGGGTTGAAAATCAACTTCCATAAAAGTTAATTGTTTTGCTTCGACGAGGCTCAAGAGGCAGCTGGGCAGTATGCCGATTTATTCGGTTGTGCACATGGTCAATTTCCGATTAGGTATTTGAGTATACCAATTCACTATAGGAGATTGACAAATGCTGAATGGAAACATGCTGAAGATCGTTTGCAAGCAAGGTTGAGTAGTTGGAAAGGAAAGTTACTATCTCTAGGTGGAATATTGGTTCTCATTAATTCACTGCTAAGTAATATGGTACTGTATATGATATCCTTCTTACAGCTACCAAAAGGAGTCTTGTATAAATTGGATTATTTCTAATCTAGATTCTTTTGGCAAGGGGATAGTGAAAACAAGAAATATCGACTGGCTCGTTGGGACATGGTCTGCCACCCAAAAGACTAGGGAGGGTTGGGTACAGGTAAAAATTCAGCTCTCCTTGGCAAGTGGCTTTTTAAGCTACTAACTGAGGATGGTGTCTAGCAGACACTGCTCAGGAGAAAATATATTGGTTCAAAAGCCTTGTCCCAGGTGTCTTGGAAACCGGGGGACTCTCACTTTTGGGCAGGGCTCATGGCGACAAAGAAACATTTCTTTCGCTTTGGAGCTTTCAATAGTAAGGATGGGACGGAAATTCATTTTTGGGAGGATAAATGGTTAGATGATACTACCCTCCGGGAACAATATCCATCTCTATACAATATTATCCGTCATAAGAGTGATACAATTGCTACTGTTATGCAGTCCTCGCCTCCTAATATGACGTTCAGACGGACTCTTTTTGGACCCCGCCTCGTGTTGTGGAATGCCTTATTGGGACGACTGACACATGTTCAGTTATCACAAGGACCAGATGAGTTTCGTTGGACCTTCAAGTGAACGGTTTGTTGTCTGTAGATTCCATGTATAGAGCTTTGATCCACTCCGGTATACCAGTCGATGACAATAAGAAAATTTGAAAGATGAAGATACCACTCAAATTGAATTTTTTTGCTTGGTATCTTCGTAAAGGAGTTATCCTAACCAAACACAATCTTGTCAAAAGCAACTGGGAGGGAAGTACAAAATGTGTTTTCTGCTCTCAAGAGGAAACAATCAAACACTTATTCTTTCAATGCATGATTGCTCGTTCTATTTGGTCAGCCATTTAAATAGCTTCTAACTTATATCCACCACGGTCGGTTGCAAATGTTTTTAGCAACTGGCTGCATGGCGTCGATATGAAGGCTAGAACTATTATTAGAGTGGGACCGTTAGCCGTTATATGGTCGCCCTGGCTATGTAGAAACGACAAACTTTTTAATGGTAAAAATACTTCTCTTTTGCAGGTAATATATCGATGCATAAGTTTGCTCCGTTCGTGGTCCACATTATAACGTGTGGAAAATAGAGACCTTTTTATGGAGACGTCTGTATGGCTGGAGCACATGACGAGGGATATTTTTATCCGACATGGATGGCCTAGAGATCTTCGGATTGACCCTCCTTCTCCATAGGCGTTTTTAAAGATATACTTGTAATGCGTCTGTGTGATTGTTTTCTCTTTTATTGTGATGCTGTTGGGGCTATGTGCATCTTGTTATGCAGAGTCAGGGTGTGGTCTACATTGTATCTCTTGATACTTTGAAATGAAAATTCCTTTATCCAAAAAATTGAAAAGAAAAAAGAAGAAGGAAAACACTCGCTCTAAATGGGCCGGCCTAGTAGTGTCTGAGCGGAGCAGCCTATTCTACAGTCCAGATTCGCGCCGATGGTCTCGGCTCAGTAATTCCATGTCGGTGCCGGCCCCGGCCCGTTGTAGAAAATGACTCCTGTTCTGCCCGACAGAATACGAATCGTCAAGAGAGAAGGGCCCTTGCGGCGGCGGCGGCGGCGACTGGAGCGGAGCACCGGCGAGCTCAACATCTCCGCTGCCGCGATTTCGTCCCACTGCCAGGCCACCGTATCTGCGCGGTACTGCTTCTTTTCTCTTAGCTCCTCCCACCAGCCTTGTTTTTTACCCAAACAGTATGTCCCTAGTTCCCGCCTTCCCGCTGCGGATTTCACCCCCTGCCTGAAACCCTAGACGCTACGGCCTACGGGCTGTAAGCATCCCCGGGGACCGGCCGACCAGTCCCTGTCCCTGCGCGCCGCCGCTCCGGCGTCTCGCGCTCACTGCAGCCGCCCTCGCCCCCCCTGCGTACTGCGTTACACTTCCTCTTCCCATAATCCCTCCCTTACCGCCTGACGGCCTTAAGGATTTCACGTTTTTGTCGATGTACGATGCTCCTAGCCCCCACCTTCGCTGCCTTTTTTTTTTGTGAATGTCATTGTCAACTGTAGATCGATGTGAACAAGTGAATTGGTCTGGAATCGACAACCACCTGCACGTACGCAATTCCAGAATTGAACTGAACAGAAATTTTTAAAGACTTCATTGTTGGTTTTGCTTTTGGTTTTTCAGGTTGCCTAGCCACGTTTGGTCTCTAATAGCTGAACTGGAAAGGGATTAATCCAAGCTCGCGAGTTGCAAAGCGCGAACTTAAGGATGACGACACCATTATCATCGTCCTCGGAGGGGGCAGCTGAGCAGGGTGGAGCCGGTGGTAAGCCACCGACGTTGTTCACGGGGGACGCGGACTTCGTCGTGGACGACGACACGTTCGTGGAGGCGCGGATCAGGGCCGCTTTCTACCCCAAATTTGAGAACGAAAGGTCTGATCAACAGGTGCGTGTTCATTCTGGCTCCCCTTACCTTGCGGGTGTTTGTTGAGTTACTCCTTGCTTCCATCACATTCTGATAAACAATGCCAAGTGTTTCCTCAACAACTGTTGGGTGTTTCCCCCCCAATCCCCATGATCATCTCATACTGCTTGAAAACAATAATTTATTTGGTTGCAGCCCACTAAAAAAAATCTAAGAGCGGTACAACCAAACAAGACTATCATAATACACCACTTGGCTAAATCAGGACTTAGTTTATGAATCATCCATTGCTTAATTGCTCTAGTTTTCCATTGTATTGAAGATATATCAGGTTATCTTCTGAGTAATTCAAATGAATTTAGCTGCTGCACATTTTACTTTTTAGCTGTTGATGAACGCTTGAACACGCTGTCTGCAATTTGCATGGCCTTAATGGGCTTGGTTAATGCAACCACATTTAGTTATATTTTACTTTAGAGATGTGTAATGAACTGGCTATACAGTAAACTTGTAAGTACTACTAGTGTTTTCTAAGACTTTGGAAGTCTATATACTCACATTTAGTGAATGTAGTTTTAATTTAAAACCTTCAGTGGGAACTTGACCCCCAATTTTTTTGTAATGACAGACAAGAACTCGGATGATTGAGATGGTGTCGCAAGGCTTAGCAACCATGGAGGTACATTTGAATTCTTATTTTTTGTTCCTTTTGATTAATTACTGGTTTTATTGAAGCTAACTACTTATAGTGATGGTTAAAATGTTTTTACCCTATAAATACAAGTTTTTCTTCAGGTTACACTTAAGCATTCAGGATCTCTATTCATGTATGCTGGTCACCGTGGTGGAGCATATTCTAAGAACAGCTTTGGAAATATGTAGGTTCTGCTAGTTTGTCTTGAACTCTTGATGTTTGTTGAGCTATTTAACTGAAGGTGCAATTCCTGCTTATAGCTACACTGCTGTAGGCGTTTTTGTCCTGGACCGTATATTTCGTGAAGCTTGGGGGAAGGAAGCTCCTAAAATGCAAGCCGAATTTGATGATTATCTCGAGGTATTTCATGGCCAGTGCAAATTTCCTCAACTACTACATGCCTTTTGACTCTCCTATTATCATGTTAATGTGTTTCTTGTCTGTGGATCTTTTGGTGCTTGATACGTTGAGTACTTGATTAGCATATAGTATTGACACAGAGCATTGAACTAAGGAGGATATGTTTTTTTCACCGGTTCTATTTTATTCAGTATAGATCTTAATTTCGCAGAGCCTTGAACTAAGTAGCTTAAGAACTCATATGTCTATGCTCTCTGTTTCAAATTATGTGGCCTATACTTTTGGGGGTCTTGTTTCAAATTATAAGGCTTGCATGTTGAATTGATGACATTTTCTCTCCTTTATCCTCATTTATTCCCCCTCTTTTCAGTATTTATGCTCAGGTACTCTCTCTTATTTCCAAGTCATTAAAACCATGGGTACTTTGGTCATTTCTCTCTATTGCTCTCTTGTTATCATGGCCACCTTAATCCCCTTGCTTAACTCAAATACACATTACAAAATGAAGAGGGACTATTAGGTAACAAACACATTACGAATCACCATTGTAGCCGTGGTGTTTAATATTTCTTTGATGCATAGTTTATTCGAACTAAACACTCTTAAAAAAATGTTCAGTTTATTCTCAAGGCTTTTCATTGCTTCCATTTCTGTTTCTCAGCAGTTTTTTTAAGATTCCTGGTTTTGTCCCTGTTCTGTGTTTCTAGAAAAACTGGATAAACATTTCAATGGAACTTGTGACGGCTGTATTAGGAGACCATGGACAAAGGCCAAAGGATGATTATGGTATGCTCCCCAAATTGTGCTCTGCGTATACTTTGTTCATCGTTATTCATTACTGGAGTAGTGTCTTCTAGTTATAACTTCAAATGCATGACACATAACTGTTTCTGCACTTGATAGTAGATGGGGTGATGTTTATAAGAGTAATAAAAGGGTAAATTATTCTTGGGGGTAAACTTGGTTTTCACTTACAAAAAAAATTGTCCTTTTGTGGTTAGATGCCACAACTGCCGATATAACAGAGAAACTAAAACCATTAGAGTTGAAACATTGTATGATTCAAGAAATAACAACTGGTCTACAACTAAGCAGGGAAAAAAGCTTTCATTGATATACTTGAAAGCATACTAAATTTCACTGTTTGCTTTGCCTTAATAGCAACGTTCTATTTCGAGTGTTCTAAAGACTGAACAAAAAAAATCAGCACCGTCCTTTTTTTTACAACATCTTTTGAATGCATATGTAAATCAGCCTTTTTTCTACAAC
Organism: Puccinellia tenuiflora; assembly: GCA_012064385.1. Classification (NCBI taxonomy): domain Eukaryota; kingdom Viridiplantae; phylum Streptophyta; class Magnoliopsida; order Poales; family Poaceae; genus Puccinellia; species Puccinellia tenuiflora. Next base: position 119,931 of record QRDG01000336.1, read on the forward strand.
ATCTTTTGAATGCATATTTAAATCAGCTTCATTTTGGCCTGTATGCAGCTGTGGTTACAGCTGTAACAGATTTGGGTCATGGCAAACCAAAATTCTATTCTACTCCGGAGGTGATTGCCTTCTGTCAAAAATGGCGCCTCCCAACAAATCATGTCTGGCTATTTTCAACAAGGTGCCTATCTGACAACTTTATATTAAGAAAATGGCCATTACCAATTATTTGACTGCCTTGCTTGATACAAGTTTCCATTCTGAAGCTGTTTGATACGAAATGCATCTTCATTGTTCCCTGGGTCCTTAATATTATTATTTCTTTTGTTTACGTCTTTGCAAGGGAATCTGCCACATCTTTTTTCGCTGCCTATGATAAGTTATGTGAAGAGGGGACTGCCACACCGGTTTGCAAAGCCCTTGACAAAATAGCTGATATATCTGTACCTGGTAAGTCTATCTTGAATAATAATTGCTGTGTTACACTCTCACTGCTGTTCTAATATGTGTTCTTGTTTCTCTCTGTTTGTAGGGTCAAAGGATCATGCAGTGGTACAAGGTGAGATACTTGAAGGTCTGGTTGCCCGTATTGTTAGTCGTGAAAGTTCAGACGAAGTCTTGAGCGACTTCTCGCAGCCTCCATTAGATGGAGGTAAGCAAGTAAAATGATGTTGCCTTGTTATTTGAGTGCAATAGATGAGCCATACAAGAGAGTTTCTGTTTGTTTTGCAAACGATTTTAAACAAGTTTTCATCTCAATGTTAAGCTTCAAATAGAGCTGCTATTGTTTTCATTCAAAGAAAAATGGCTATGGGCCTGTTAGGCTGCTCCTGACCATGGTAACTGAACCAGATCATGATTAATTAAGGATACAAGCAAAATTCTCCATACTAATATGGGGGTGCAAAAGGATAGAGTGAAAAATAACAAAGGAGAAGAAGTGAAATACTGGAAATAAATACTATTATTCTTGTTTGGTCATGGCTTGATCCCCCCTGGTCATCATTTGAGTGCTGCAGACTTATGACTAATAATATCTTGTAGTATTTCTTAACCTTGACTTTTCAAAAATCTTGTTGTCTATGCTTTTGTCCTAATAAATATTTTCCAGTGCATCTGAATGTGTTATAGGAAATAATTATTAATGCAGCCGAGTTATAAATACATTAGTTTTTATCGTCGATTTATAAAGTTACTTTCCTATGCAGTTGACTCTGATTTAGGACCAACTTTACGTGAAATATACAACCCTAATAGCTTAGATGAAAATCAGGTATTGTTTAATGTTGTGAACTGGTGTTCACCTTTTTCATGATTTGTGTTAGTTTTGTGTTGGTTCTATCTTGCTGTAACTTCTTATTACTTTACAGGAACATCAAATTAAAGCACTTCTTGGAAATGTTGGATCTTCAATATGTCCCGACCATTCTGACTGGTTTGGAAATAGTGCTCTTGATGGTCAGTCTCGAAACACTGATGAAACGATTGTCACTAACTTTCTGCAAGCACATCCTACAAACAATGCAACTAAGAAATTACAGGTTAGTAATTTTAACTTATTCTTGTCTAACATAAGTCTTCTTACAGTTGCAGTAGATAATAGACATACTTCCATTGTAAATGTTTCAGGAGATGATTCGTTTGATGAAGCAGAGACAGCTCCATGTAACGTTGAAATGTTACTGGAATTACCAAAAAGTTGATTCTCTTTCAAATGATAACTTGTACTATAAGATGGTTATCCATGTGCATAGGGATTCTGCTTTTGGATGTTATCAGCAAGAGATGAGGTAAGATTGCAAAGTCAGTGACACTGACACATACCTGATTAGCTCATTGCAGTACCTTTTTGCTTTGCCTTTTGGGGTTTATTATTTGTTATTAGATTTAACCAGTCATTTATTGTTTCAGGGAAAATGAAGGGTTATGGCCACTGTACAGAGGTAAGATGAACCATGTGACTAAGTATTCTTCTCAATATAATAAGTCCGCATGCCGTTGGCTGACGAAATGTTTCGTGGTTAGGATTCTTTGTTGATGTAAACCTGTTCAAGGCGAACAATAAGAAGGCCGATGAACTTTCTAAAGATAGTAACAGTTTAGAAAAGAATATTGAGGGTGCCCTGGATTCAAGTTTGTCAGCTAAGGATGGTCTGGCTGATGAGGATTCAAATTTGATGGTCAAACTAAAATTCCTGACTTATAAGGTACTTCATCATCATTGTTTTCAGCTAGGCTTCATTTAAACATTTGATGCACCTGTAAAATAAGTATTTGAAGTCAATTTAATCGGTATAATGCTTATAAGCCTCACATATTCTGTGTGGACTTCTTTCATTTGGATGCTTCTTTATTCTTGCACGCTGGAGAGAAATGCAATCATAAAAGTTTTAGCTGATGGATATGTTTCTATGTCTTCTAACAGTTCTCTTACATCGCTACCTGACAGATAAGGACATTTTTAATTCGGAATGGCCTCTCCCTCCTTTTCGAAAATGGCCTATCTAAATATATAGATGATTGCCTGAGGTATGTCATGTATTCAAATCTTAAATTTTCGTTCTTCACCTTTTCACAGTTCCTTGAGCAGTTGGCTGAAACAGATGGGATAATACTATTTTATTTTGTTGAGTACTAGTTTTTACGTAGTTTCGTCCTGTCCATAGTTTGTGTCATGCTAGAAAGACAGACCTAGTGCATCCCCCAGACATCTACCTTAGTTGATATGCATATTAGTAGGAAATATTAATAACTGTAAAGTGAGGCCGCTCCCATGTTGGATATCCCTTCTGTGATATTCAAGATTTTTTCTTCCTCAAATGATGATTTGATGCTTTAAGATTTTAGCCATGTTGGAGTGTTTGTAACTGAGTTCTCAACTGTGACTACTTTAAATTGTGGTTTGTGGCTTTGTGCTGTTGAATACAAACAGTTCTGCCTTTGATATCACTTGTCCTGAATTTGTTATAGGCAAATGAAGAGTTGGGGAACATCACCAAGTAAACAGGACGAGCTTTGCAAACTGTTGCATGAATGGTATATTGCTAACTTTTCTCTTCATAGGAGGTATTTTTTCAGTGTTTTTTTTACCAAACTTGATATGTTAATTTAATTTAATTGGTTTGCCAAAACAGGGCTGCCTACATTAGAGGGAAGTATGACAATGAGCCACTCTCGCCCCGAACATATCTTAGTGAGGCAGAGCCTTTCCTTGAACAGTATGCACAAAGAGATGAAAAGGGTGATCTTCAGCCAGAACGTGGGGCAGCAATTTATAGTCCTACAACGTCCCCCAATGTTGTTTTGAAAACCGAAGGCCTTATTGTCTTCTTTCCTGGTAAATTTCAGATTCGAAGTTTTATGTTTCATAAGCACTCTTCATCTCGAGTTGTTTTTAATCGCTAGAAAACTGACACACTTAGATATTTATTACTCTCAAGATTAAAAAGCATGACGAATCATTTGTTCTGCTGTTGTCTGGCAGTGTTCAAACTGTCCATAAGACAAGTTTTCATCTCAATGTTAAGCTTCAAACTGTTCATGAACTCAGATCTTGCAAGTAGGGCCGAGGTGACCATTGTTTAAATCATCTATCTTAAGCCTCAGACAAGGCAGGTCTCGTGGGAACAAATCCCTGAAAATAAAAGAAGATAACTTGTCTAACACTTGCTTGGTGGGCATCTAATCTAACCTTCAGCTTGAAACTAAGATGCCATACCAGCTGGACTACATATGGCTAGATTAGACAATTGTTTTCAGGTAACTTTAGGCTTAACAAATTGTATGCCCTAACAAGTTGCTTGGGCTTCTCTCAATTCTCAAACATTACCTTATCAAGCTTAAAGCTTATAAACCTGCGAAACTAGATATGTTAGCCATAAAGGTGTATGCAAGCAGCTTCTCAGTGGACCATTGCTTAAGCAATATTAAATGTGTAAGTCTTAGACCAACTGTCTGCTTGGGCTCGGGCTGCTTGGCTTAAACTTATAAACCCTGTGAGTCTATGCTTATACCAGACCAACTGGCTTCTAAGATCATTATCGATATACCATAATTTTCTAGCTAGTAATTACCAGACCCTCGGTTTCTTCCCTCATCATCAGGACCAATGAGGAAGCAACCGTATGGGCAACAGCCAGAGTGTCTAGGCTTGGAGTCATATTGCCATCGACCGGGGATGTGCATTAATTAGGGTCCTTGTACCTTTCTTGTATCTTGCCTCCTAGGAGGATTTGTAACCAAAACTCTTATCTTTTCAATGAAATGAAACACAAATGTCTCTTGTGTTTTCTTGAAAAAATATTTTAGCCAGTAAATATCGTATAGATCTTCATCTTTCCCTGCCAAGTTCTGTGATCCTTTTCAATTTTTTTATTTTCTAATTCCCATTATGGTATCTTGGTCTTTGTTATATTATTTTTGTTTTCTGTCATGTTTATTATTCTTCTATCAGGTATACCTGGTTGTGCAAAGTCAGCTCTATGTAACGAAATATTGAAAATGCCTGGTGGCCTTGGTGATAATCGCCCTCTTCATTGTCTGGAAGGAGATCCTAATAACGGTACGGGGCATTTGGCATTATTCTTTGGTTGCTATGTTCGTAGGACAAAAACATGGATTCAGTGGAGGAGGTCCACTTGTTCTTAACATTTGGCACCCGTCATTTCATTTCATTTGGACCAAATGAAATGAATTCCAGACAAATGACAGGGTTAGGGACAAGAATTGACTTAACATAGCAAAGGCATTCTCTGGAATTCCAAATAAAATGACATTCCAATTTCATGATATCAAAACAGGTTGAGCATGGAATCTTAAAATGAATTCCATACAAATGATGGGATCCAAACGACCAATCTTCGCATGCAAACAGAATGAGTGTGGATGTGTCCAATAGTGCAGTTTTCATGTGCTTAGAGAACCAATACAAATTTGATTATTGTGGCCGCATATTGCCATTCTTCCCTATTTTAAGCTTTCTGTAGTTGCATCCTATTGTTCGTAGTAATGATAATTGATACATTTTTTGTTCAACAATAAGAACTGCACGTAACATTTGCTTTTCCTGAAATAGTTTATTTTCGAGAATTATAACATTCCATTGTGATAGTGAAAAAAATGCTTTCAGTGGCTAGTGTGGTTTCCACATTTTGTATCAGTATAGTTATCAATATATACTTATCGTAAGTGGAAGGATCCTATTTTAGTACCCCGATTTGGTTGCAAGGCCCTAATATGGAAGTCATCGTTTTGAGAGGATAAAGTAAGACACTCAATTATTTTTTTCTGTGGGAACACTGATATCTGGAGCTGGAACTCACATCTTAGTGACACTGGACCATTGGGCTGTGTAACAAGGTGAGTTGGGGGCTTGTTTCCTCTAAAAATGGAATCCAGATCCCCTGAAGTTTGCAGGGCCAGAATAGGGCTACATTTCTACTGGAAAAGGAAGGCTTCTCTACTGAAGTAAATTATAGTCGATATCCTGCTGCAGATGTAGTTTTCTTGAAAACTAAGGGAATATGATTTTGTGTTTACTTTTAGCAGTATATTAGCATAAGTTGTTCTGTTGGTACCGTACTACATAAATTTATGCCTGTATACATGTTTTTTTAATTTTCTTTGCTATTTTAGGTGCTATATTTTCTTCTAGAATGAGGCTGTTTTGACCTTTTTGTAAACTGTGTGCCTTTACAGGAAACTACTGGCAAATGGTTGCTGCTGAGCGAAAAGAGGAACCATTTAGAATAATCCTCGCCGACAAAAACGCACCTAAGAAGGCAGTGTGGCGTCAGGCAGGATTACTTTCAAATTAGACGGAGTATAGCTATCATTGTTATTTTCTTTCGCATCCTACAATTTAGAAAGAACTGAACTGGTTGTCCATTTATTCTAGATCAAAGATATATGCAGGACCACAAAAGCGGCTGCTGTTCCTGTTATTCCTGATTCTGAAGGTAACACGTGCTTCATTATTTGTTGCTCCAGGTTTTTTTTTCGCTACTTCACAAATAACTCAAGGGGAAAGCAATGTTTGGAAATTAGGTGCTCGTTTGAATTTATGATAGAAATGCAACACAACAACCTTCGGTAATAATGTATTCAAGATACCATGGGTTTCAAAACCTCTCGGGGTTCTGGGGCTGGTATTTTTCCAAGAAATCTCTAGCCAACCTTCCCGCAAGAAGTTTTTCTTAACACCAATGAATTCTATTAATGCTAGAAGAAAACAATAGCTCCAAGAATTTCTTTGTTCTCATTGCCCCCCATTTAGAGGAATTATTCTTTCTACTTCTCGAGGGATAATGACAGATCGAGAAGCTCGACTAAACAGAATTGGAGGAGGAGAAGTCTTAGGTTATATATGGTAATCGCCGCCCCTATAGTGCCCGAATTCTATCTCGATCTTCCTATGAATTCTATCTCGACCTTCCCATTTTGAAAATAGAAAGACTCCTCCAGAGCGGTGTGAGAGTCGTTTGAGGTTTGAGCAGTGAGATAAGTGGGGAGGTATGTCATGTATAGGAGTTGGCGCTGCGGTGTGTAGTTTGGTTTTCCTTTTCTGGTTCGTTCATCTGGTGGTTAGTTCTTTTGATTAGGAGGAGGGCACTAAGCCAGATCTGATTAGCACCACCTTTTTTCACTTAGATGTTACCGCCCTTCTGTACTCCAGAGGTGCCAAGGTATTCAATTTGTGATAGCGGCGTTCTTCTCTCCCTTGTCTGGTCGGCAATGGCGCTAGCGGAGTGAGCCATGATGCACCCATGCTATTCAATCTGGTACCTTCTAGTTAATAGTCCCTGCAAACCGTCCTTGGATTCGTCAACCTTCTCATCCAAAAACACTGTGTGCTGGGCGAATTATTTTATTTGTGCTCCATCTCTCCGTCGATCTGGCTAAGCGGACTGGTTTTTCTGGACGCATGTATTCAACATCTAGTGCCAGGTGTCGATTGCTTCTTGCAAGGATGATGTATTTTCGGTCATCTCAAGTGCAACTGCTAGGCTAGTCTTTGTCGACTTTGCTTTCGATTTGGTATCCTTTCTTCTTCTCAACCTCCTGGTTGGAGGCCCACACTGTGGCTATGGAGGATGGAGCCAGGTTTCATGGAGGCACGACATGGCTTTGAGATTTCTCTAGAGTCTGATCATATCAGGAGATTGGCCTTCGCATTGGTGGAGTGAAGAGTCTTCTTCTCCGTTTCCAGCGGAGTTCTTATCCTCAAAATCTTATTTGGCGACACGGTGTTGGCAGGATGAGCCGATGCGTGGCATTGCCGCTGCAGTTAGTCCTCAAAGTGGTGGCAGGGCTGTCCATGGACAGCTCTAGAGGAGCAACACACGTGCCATCAGCCTTCCCCGTCCCACGCGGTGGAGGACCTTTTTGTAGTTTATTTATCTGTCTGGTTCTCCATGTAAAACAAGGCTGTACTGCTATTGATAACTATGTGTACTTGGTACTGTACCTTGTACTATGTACCATATATAATTCAGCAAATCATTTTACAAAAAAAAGACACGTCTGTACAAAACCCCGTGCTTGGAGATTATTTAGATTCTAGAATGTTATTCTCATCTTCACTGTCTATAAATCTGTTTACAAGATGCTTACATGGATTGGATCATTAAATTGCTTTGTAATACTATTTTCATTTCCTTGAAACTGCAGGCACTGATAGAAATCCATTTTCCCTTGAAGCTCTTGCTGTTTTCATGTTTCGTGTACTCAAACGGGTCAATCATCCGGTATACACAATATTTACGCTTTACACATGTTTGTAGATAATATCTGCTGTATACTGTAATTTTTGTCTACCATGTTATTACTAACTAGTAACCACTTATAAAGGGAAAACTGGATGAGAAATCACTGGTTGCTGGCTATGTTTTGCTAATGTTTTATGAGTTCTATGACCGCAAGGTATGTCCTTTCCTGAAAACCATTTGTAAATCCTTCTGGGATATAATATGGTCAATGTTGCATTCAAGAGAAATACACTTTCAGAGTCGAAGAGAATTTGAAAGCGAACTGTATGAGCGTTTCGGCTACTTGATTAAGATGCCTCTCCTGAAGCCAGATAGGTAGAGTTTTTCACAAATTATTGTACTGCTTCTACCATTGTTTTTTATAAAATGCCATGTTTCTTATACTCTTATACTTATTATTCTCTTGTGTATTCATGTACTGCATATCTAAAATATCTGGTTTGTTGAGCCATGCCCTTCTTTGTTCCTGTACTGGGACGCTTCATTTTTTGTTGTATTATTGGTCAAAAATCTTGTATATCTATTAAAAATGCTTACTTGGGTTTTCCTAATTTCAGAGCTCCATTGCCTGGTGATGTTAAAAATATCTTAGATAAGGGGCTTAGCTTATTCAGACAGGATCAAAGAAAGCGTGGAAGGTATGGAATTAACTGTTAACCCTGAGTGCAAATCTAGTGCTGCATCAGCTGATAACGTTCACAAAACTAGTGCGGAATAGTCATTTCATGATTCTTTATATACTGACTGATTTGATATGTCGAATCAGATGGAAGCCATCAAATGTTTCACATGCTAGCGAAGAATGGAAACAGTGGGAGGAGACGTTGCGTGAGATCTTGTTTGGGAATGATGATTATCTTAAATCCATTCAGGTAAACATATCTCATCCTCTTTGCTACTCCCTCCGTCCCATATTAATTGTCCTTGAAACGGATGTATCTAGACGTATTTCAGTGCTAGATACATCCGTTCTAGCGCCAATTAATATGGGACAGAGTAATAATTTGGACTGGTGATGGTTGGTGATGGTACGTCAAGGAAACCAGGTACGTAAAATAAACCAGCAACCTACGCGACCCAAAAAGAACCACACACGCACACAGACGCTGGGCCGATCCCATCGACGTACTGATTCAAGCAGACAGAGGCCAACGAGCATGTCACATCGGCCTGTGGGGAGGTGACCCATCCCAGGTGCACCTCGCGGCGCCTTCTCCCCCCAGGCGGCTACCTACGTGCGTGTGGCTTCAACCCCTCCCTCCCTTTCTCCCAGCTGCCCCACCCTCGGCACGACGGGCGTGGCCTCGCTCTCCTCCGACGGGAATTTGGGAACATCTACTTTCTCTTCGGCTATTTTACGTTTTAGCCTTTTTGAGTAATTTACGGAATCGTCCTTGAAATTTCTGGTTTAGCCCGTGTCAACGCATGAGCCTGAATGAACCTGACGGCCTGTTAGTACAAACTAGCTGCTTAATAATTCTGATTGTGTTCTCCTTGGTAGGGCTTGGCTTAGATAAACCCCACATGCACGTCGGCAGGAGCATCCATATTTTTTTTCTAACCAATAACTATCATCCTTATCCAACTTAAGATATTACCACACACAAGTCCTTCCGAGCTCAACCTCACCGTCCGAATTTAGCCGTCCAAGCTCGTTTCAGCTGTCCATCTCCCGCGCGACCCTGCTGCTCGACCCGCGCTGCCGGACTTGTTTTCTTATTACTGAAGTTGTAGGATGTATATTCTCTCTTATTTGGCTGTTGTTACTAAGTTTGCTTGCGCACCAACCATGATTGCTTCGTTATCCTTGGCGAGGATCAGGAATTGACGCATTAAGGATTTGCACTTTTTCGACTTTGTCAACGATGCGTTGGGTAGGAGGTAAACGCGGGAGCGTTTGTACTTAAGTTGAGAAGACAAGGGATACAGGAGGAGGTGGCAGAGAGCTAACGTTTGTCCTAACTATTGCATAATCAACCACGATACATCGATATCACCCTTCTAATTAAATTATTTCACCTTTTTGGCATAACATATCTAGTCTATTATACATGGAAATCTGTATTCTTTTCAGGAAACTAGTGTTTGATTGAGAAACTTTAACCCGTGGATAATTAGAACAATAAAGTACCAATTTTTCAGTAAGGATAGGGAGTTGCGATTTTGAACTACCACATATTCTTTAGTCACAAACTAATAATAAAATAGAATTTTCGAAGCTTATCTTAACATAAAGAAATTTGTGGCAGATCAAACTTTTCAAACTGACTTTACCCTGTTTCCACTGTTAACTTCATGGACTGTCATTTTCTATCGATTTAAGCCAAAGTAGGCGATGCAATACAGGAGGCTTACAAGAGAAGGCACACAAATCCTAAACCTAGTGTGAAAAAGATATATACCTACCTCTTTTCACACACATTGTTAGTTGTACTACCCACTTTACTTTCGGACACCTACGCTTACACATTTGGGTGCCAACCTCATCCATTGGGCTAATACGTACCCTCATTACCCCTCTTACAGGCACAATTATGAAATGGGACACACTATTAGTTTTAACATTTATTCTTATCTCTGATTTAGCAATAGCAGTATGCAGTATTTTTTTTATCTGCTTTCATCATGTAATTATCATGCACCAGTCCTGCCTACTAAAAGTCTAAAACCATACAAAGCTTCGAGTTTACAATTTCAGTGCACATGAAGATGATGCTTTTGTTCCGGTAGGAAAAAGATAATTGATAGCTTCTGTTATAATGTTGATTTTATTTAGGTTCCATTTGAAGTTGCAGTGAAAGAAGTAGTGGAACAGTTAAAGGCTGTGGTGGAGCGGAGGTTCGGCAATGTCATTTTTGCTGCTGTTACATTATCCCGGGCAGATATATTGGGCCTTGTCCGGAAGGTAAGAACTGTATGCTCAGCTTAGTCTCGAAAGCAGTAATTCTTTGCTCAGCTCACGATGTATTAGATGTTGTTTGCTGGGGTGTTTCTCAGTCATAGGCTTGTTCTATGTGACCACTGCTGCTAGGTTATTTCATTATGAAGCATTCATGGATGATGCTCTGACTTTAACTACACTGTGCATTTTCATAACTGAACAGGTTGCAGAGAAAGACATTGCTGTCAACAATTTTCTCAAGGGCATAAAATTAGAGGATAACCTGAACAAGGTGCATATAACCCTCGCCCACAAAAGGCCCCATGGTGTAGCTGCAGTTGCAAGTTATGGCGTCTACCAAAACCAGGAAGTCCCCGTTTCGTTTAACGCCTTGTTCTACAATGATAAGATGGCTGCTCTCGAGGCACAGCTTGGAATGGTAAATGGTGAGACTGTTGTCTCCAGAAATGTTTGGCCACATGGTACTCTATGGACAGCCGCAGGTGTTGCACCAATGGAAGCAAACATACTGCCACAGTTGGTTTCCGAAGAAAAAGCAAAGCGGGTGCCGATTGACCCTCCTATCACAATCTCCGGAGTTGTGGACTTCTACTGATTCGCCATCTTGTTTTCAGAATTTCGTGGTGCAGAAACAAAGATAAAGAGTCAGGATTCAGGAATCGTTAGGTAGCTGATGGTGGTGACGGCTTTGTAAATGTTAGTCTAAGTTCCATGCCACAAAGTTTTGTAGGATAGATTGGGATTGTGATACTAATACTCTATGGTTCACAAAACATGTTCCTATCAAGCCCTGGATATAGCTAAGCATAATTATGCTCATTGATGTGCATTTGTGCCTACTAATCTCATATCACCATCCCATAAGATGCCTGGTGAAAATGAGCAACTTTTGTAACTTGTGTGCCTTAGCATTCATGGTCAACTCATGAGCAGTCCTATGCATATTACTGCTCACATTATGTCCTTTTCATTCTTGAACTGTCATGTCGTTTGCTTGAACTCAAAACTTTCCATTGTATTGTTTTTATTTCAATTCAATTTTATAATTAATTTTAAATGCATTTGAGGTTTATTTATTATATAGACAAATTATATTTTAAAATACTGTGATACGATTCTATTTATATTGGATAATACTAACAAGAAAAAGATACCACCTAGTATCGTGATACCAAAAAACTTGCTCTTTGCCGCTTTAGCCTTCTAGTCCTAGCTGCAACCAGCTCTAGCCCTGTGTACATATTGGCGGCAAAAATGGTGGCCCCGTTGAAAATTAGTTCAAGTGCCTTCCCTGAATTTTCACAAGCTCTCAAGGTATTAACCGAGCCTCTACAAATTCATTGAATTTTTGGAGCTCATTTACTATTTCGTGCCATCAATCACTAATATAATTTTATACTTTGTGAGTTCAAAAAAACTTAGACCATTTTCTATAATGAAACCCATTGTCATACCGTGTAAGTACTAAGTACTGGTAATATGCTGCGAAGGACCTGAATTTTATTTCTATATAGCTTAAGAATAAAGTTTGAATTGCTAGCTATAGTTCAAATTGGAACCAATATCAATAATTCCGTCTTCTCTGCATTTTAATTCATAGAAAATGTAAATGAAATCAATTTGAGTTCAAATTCATAGAATAGAGCATAGTGTTTTCTAGTAAGCTTTTATAATTTCTTTAGCTTGTTTGAGTTGATTTACATTTTTGGAATGTTGATGATTCAAGAATCATGCCATCTATTCTATAAAACACAAGGTGGGGTTTGGGAAGGGATTATAAGAACCTAGTCTTACCCCTGCAAAGTGCAGTGCACGGAGACTGGTTCAAACATAGGACCTCTTGGCACAAGTGGGGAGGACCTCACCATTGCACCAAGGCATGCCCTCTATTCTATGAAACATTGTTGTTTGAAAATGGTGCCACGTAACTTGTATAAAATAAACTTTCGTGCAACTTGTATGCATCTACTATGAATCTCCGGTGGGCACCAAGCCACGCTGTTTTCCCATCAACAATGCGGCTGAACTCCGATTCGCGAAAACATGACAGTTTGGACATAGACTCTTTCAAAATTCAGAAATTCTACTATGCATGGATTGACTTCTCGGAAATCATATATGTCTCTAGAATTATTCTCGTAATGTTATAGTTTTCCTACATTTTTTACATATGTAATTATAACCTGTAGAGAGTTTTTCCCATCGGATCCTCTGCACTACTTTTCATAAAAGCAACCATTGACTGAGCTATGTTTACATATTCCAGGCTCTAAGTTCTTGCGTTCGAGCGTAACCCTAGTTTTTTTTTTGGTATGGTAATAGGATTCTCATTGATAAATAAAAGACGAGATACAAAGTACGTATACACCGATCTTACAGATCTGGAAAGATAGGATAAATCTATGTGACAAACCAACGCCTATCCATCTTCTTCGCCACCACCGTAGCAGCCACCAAGAAAAAAATAGACAGATCACCTCTTCACCCAAGCTCGACGCGGCTCCATCGCTGATCATCAGCTTTTCGGACCTCCAATGTAGTTTGCCATAGGACAAACCATTGCCGTTGAAAGAAATAGACCGGGGCAGCATGTCCCCGGACACGCCATCGAACTTCAGTACTGGCACCCACGCACGACGATGTCGGAGTAGGGAACCAGAACCATCAGCCTTCAACCACGAACCCACCACAAGGTGCACCATATTCCAGCTGTCACCAGTGCAGACCACCGTCTGCATGTACTCCTGGACGAATCCTCTCTGCTCCACCTTGGCGCCGGAGACAACGCCGCAGCAACGGGGACAGAGCAGGAGGAAAAAACCATCTGATGGAGTCATCGCCGCCGCCTCGCCGACACCATACATAAACCCTAAAGCCACCGATATGAAAGATCGGCAAGCACACAGTGCCACCAACTCCGAGACGCCGTCATGAAGGACAACGCCGGTGTGGGAGAAGAGTTGAGATAGATTTATTTGTCTGGGCGCCGCTCCCACCACCCCAACGGCGCGCCATGCCAGACGTAACCCTAGTTGCAGAACATTCTGCGAATAGAAAAGCCGATACGTAAATTAATAATTGCCATAAAATACGGGTTCCAATCCAATACGTGTAGACGTACAAGGCGAAGCGGACGACGAGATCCGTTCGGTTAATCCAACGATATCAAATCCTCTTGCCCGGATCAAATCGAATACGGGTTCCATTCTCCATCGATCCGATCTTGACGTATCAAATCCTCTTGCCGCGGAACAAGTCCTCCTCCTCGATCTATCTGATCGTTCTCCTGAACCGCCATGGCGCCACAGCAGTGTCCTGAACGACGCCGCCGCCGCCGCCGCCGCCTCCTCCTGAGCCCTCGCGCGGCCACGACGACCAGCACGCATGCACCGGCCGCCACGGAGGCCGCCGTGTCCTTGCCGAACGACCTCATCTTCGACATCCTTTCCAGGCTGCCGGTGAACTCCGTGCTCCGTTTCCGGTGTGTGTCCACGGAGTGGTGCGCCCTCATTTCCGACGCAGCTTTCGTCGCCGCGCATCAATCTCGTCACGCCGGAGGGCGCTCGTCTCCGTCGCCATCCGCATCCGTGAGAACAAAATCTACTACGACCTGCTGCTGATGGACATGGACGGGAGTGTCATGAGGGTGACGGAGGACATCGGCGGCGATCGGTTGCTCTCTACGAGCATGGACGATCTCGTGTGCGTCACCAGCCATATATCTCCACTACTAATAAAAAAGCAAACATATTCTTTCCTAGGTACACACCACATGCGTACACATAATAACCACGACCAATTTCCACCTCAGGATCTGACCACTTGATTAGATCTAACCGTCACCGTTAAAAATATCCCCACCTAAACGTACGTTTAGCAATTTTTTGGGGGCAGACGAAACTCTGCCTCGCACGGTATGTTCCGCCCCCAGCGGACCCTCACGAGCGGAGGAAAAACTCCACCCCCGCTTCCGCGGCCCCTACAATCACGCACGGCAAGCAAAAAAAAAGAGAACTGATCGCAATGGATCCCCTCACCGCAACCCGACGACTCCCTGTCTAGCGTGCGGCAGAGGGTGGCGGCGGGCGGTGCCGGTCGGCGAGCGGGCCGAGGAGGTCACCAGCACTGAGCGTTGAGCGGGCCGAGTGGCATGAGGCGAGCAGGTAGCGGGCAACGACCAACGAGCAGCGTGCAGACGCGGATCCGGCCGCTGCGGAGGACCTGATGGCCTACATCTTGATTCCCCGCCTCCTCGACGCCGCCGGCTGCTCACGCCTTCGATTTCCATGCCGCCGTCGAGAACTACATCCTGGCCCCAGACGCATCTGCCACGGTCGACTTGCCGCCGCCGTGCTAGGGTTCCACTGCGCCGCCGTGGAAGCCCTCCTCCACCGCGTCCCGCCGCCGCCTCCAGTACCACGTCCCGCCGCCGTCTACCACCACCATATCCTGCTGCGAGGGTCGTGGAGTCGCGCGAGGCAGCGAGCGGGGGCGGCGCCGCTGGAAGCCCGACGACCACCAGCCGGAATCGACCTCGGCTGCGTCAACTCCTCCCGCTCCGGTGGCTCGACCCGCAAGGTCGCCGTCGAGGCTGCCGCCGCCGGGGCTCGATCTGCAAGCTTCAGGGGCTTAAGACGGTGGACGACGAGGACCCGCTCAGGATCCTCCACTTTAACCCCCGCCTTCGCGGCGACTGGAGTGGCAAGTCTGCCATCGAGCAGAATACCTGCTACCGCATGCAGTTGACTGGTACATCCTGTTTGTTTCCCTGATTTTAGTTGTCGATTATTTGGCTGAAAGATAAAATCGATTGAATTCTTATTCAGTGGCTGTGGAAGAACATGCTTGGTAGGAAGCTTCAACGCCGTCGGTTTACTTCATGCTACATAGGGTTAAGCTGCAAGCTTCTCTGATTCATATTTCCGTTTTAACCATGTGCAGGCATTATAGTAGCGACCATTTCATTGCATATGAGAGCGACATGCAAAATTTCCGTTATAATTATTGTGTGGTGTCATCTTTTTTTCATAACTATGTAAGTATATATATGTATCATTGTATCAGGAAGCTTTTCTCCCAATAATAGCTCAACCGTTGTTCTTTTTTGAGGTGATTGATTCTTGATGTGGATATGTTACTGATGCTTCAGGGCAACGTGACCCAATGGATGGATCTGATGCTCCACCATGGTCTGTGCGATGGTACACTCATACTGAAACACCTGCGGGCTACGGCACAACATAGTAGTTAAATTGTTGCTGTCATATCAACTCAGTCGATTTCATTGTAGAAAAAATGTAATGTAGTCATATCGTTGCGGTAACTAGGTCTCTGTATCCCTGGTAATTCTCCTAATGGTATAGTGGAAATATAAAAACAGGTTTGCCAGTGTGAATTGTTACTGCTGAATAAAACTAATAGCAATTAGAGGAAAAGTTATTGATCAGGTACTTTTATAGTGCCATATTCATCAATATAAGCTTCACTTGTTTGTTTGTATATTCTATAGGGAGATGTAATGAAGATGGAAGCTATGGTACAGACTCATTGAAAGATTCTGCTGTAGAGGTAAGTTTGCATGGACATTTGCTTCCGGTGAATGGCTGTGTTTGATTTTGTAACACTTAGAGCTGTCGGCCAAGGAAGATAGGAGAGCTAGACTATCAATTTGCTACCCGCATGGGTAGCTACACACCCATGCGTTATACGGAGATGCAAGCCGTATGTATCCGTTTTAGATTGTTTTCCTAGTAAAACGCGGATATTTGGTGTACAAAACTGGTTTCGGAATTTTCAAAAAAAATATTTTTGGTCGTCATTTTGAGTTTTTTTTTATAGTTGACTTTTTGTTGACTTTTGGGTCAAACTTTACTAAAAAAATCACAGCGGATGAAAAAAAAATCGAAAAAATCTCAAAATACTTTTTAATAATTCTATCAACTCTACTAGTGACATCCCCTTGTCTACTTGAATAATCTAATTTCTCCGTTGCATATACGTTTCGGTCAAACTTAGGGTGTGTAGCTACCCATGGGGGTAGCAAGTCTTTTCCGTTTGATAATATATGAATGCTTAGTCTATATAGCTGGTATATGAAGATTGCAAGAATTAATCAGCTCCTTTTGCAATAATGCATAACATCATAACTAGCATTATCCAATTGCTCACATCCAGGACTATCACGCTGCAATATAACTTGATGCTGCATCAACATTAATATGTTTGGTGAATGAACTCTGGCAGCTAAGGAAAATAGTCAGCAATATCTCAGAAAGCCTGTCCAGTTATTGCTTTTTCTCAAGAACGATGATAAAAGTAATACGTAAATATGAGATACATATAAAAACAAGTTCGCCATAGAAGTAGTGCGATTACAGTATTAATATTCTCTTATTTTCGTAACGTACATCAAGAGATGCTATCAAAAATGAATGACCAATGCCATAACATGTCACAAAGGAGTGAAGAATGTGTTTGTTTGGATACATGTAGGAAACTTCAGAGTTATGCATGTTCTCTTCAATGCTACTGATTTGAGTAGGCAAAAGTTATTAGAGTAATGTCGATTTTGTTGCCCATCTTTGTTGTGATTTGTCCTCCTACCACTTGTCTGTAAATAGCAGTTTCTTGATTCTTTAGCCCACTTCCCAGGCATGTTGAAATTTGGGAGGTTTCGGCTGTTTCGGAATACTCTGAGAAAGGAACCAGCATGTTCTCCACTCTCAAAATTGTGCGTACTCACAAACCCTGTTCCGACATAGACTTTAAATACTGATTTCACTGAAAAAATATTTGACTAATGGGGAATCCATTCTAATGAATGAATCAAGAGGATCTCAGTTCTAGAATGGTTCGCAAAATGTCAAAAAGTGGTTTAAATGGGGAGATGTCCATGTGGTTGGGTATGGTAAAAGGACTAGGTTTTGGTGGGATGTATATGTTGGCAATATTCCTTTGGAAACCAGGTTTCCTTCTTTATTTTGGGCAGCAGTTTCTCCTGATGCCTCAGTGGATCAGTGTTATGATTTAAGTTTTATTGCGTGGGATATTAAATTCAAAAGATCTCTTGGCAGAGACAAGATGTTGAAATGGGAGTCACTGATGGATATTATTAAGTTCACCTTTTTATCTTACCAACAAGACATGATTGAATGGGCATTCGAAAACAAGGGGGAGTATTCTGTCAAATCTATGTGTCTGTGGGCCTGTGGCTTGCTTATGGTGGGTGTCAGATTCTTCGTTGCAGAAAATTTGGAAATTAAAAATCTCTCCGAAGATCAGGTTCTTTTTGTGGCAGGTAATTCATGATAGGCTACCGACCAGGGAACAAATCCTTCATCACCTATTGTTTCAGTGCCCGGTTGTTGTGTTTGTGTTGTCTGTGGTGAGAGAGTGTGCTGGGTTGCCGGATAATCCTCAGAATTTTCTGAATTTTTTTGCTCTTACAAGACATGGTTCCCCTGGGAATTTTGTTGTATTTGGATTGGTGTTACAACGGTTATGTGGTCCCTCTGGACCATACATAACAAATTGATGTTTTAGAAGAAGATTATCAGGAAGCCAAATGATTATATTTTTCATGTTTTATCTTTTTTTCAGCTGGGGCGTATTCTCTGGGATTCCAAAACTCAACTGCTCCTACACTGGATTCCTGAATCCTGTCGAAGAAGATTGAGGCGTCTGTGGTGTGGCGTACCGACAGGGTCTTGGTTATTGATATGGAAAAGTACTAGCTGTAGTTTTCTATTAAGCTGATGTTTTCTGGTAGCTTTTGGTTTGCGTGCTATGTGCTCTGGGGGTGTGTGTGCCCCTGAGTACCTAGCTTCAGATCTTGTACTTTGGCCCAGTGTTGCCTTTTGTGTAGTTGTGTGCCAGTCTTAGGCGTTGTGTTTTGTAGCTGGTGTTCAGCAGTTGGATATCAATGCTGGTGTGGGGGTGCTCCCGTTGCTCTTTTCTTGTGAACGGTTTGGATTGTAAGCTTGGATTCTGTAAAACTTTGCCTCTATATATAAACTGGGCCATTGTGCCTTTTTTTCAAATTATTTTCTAACAGACATGAACAAATCATCTCGATTGGCAAGTTCTAATTATTTTCAAAACTATTGCATTATTAATGGAAACAAATTATCTATAAATTGGCAGGTAAATTCCTATTTCCTTCTGTTCGTTTGGTAGGATAAAATGTATAGTTATGATTACCTATAAAGGCTAAACGAAATTAGCAATGGTGTGGATATGGGTTTCATGATTTGAGATTGTCTCATGAGTCATGATGACTCATATAATTAGACGTACATTGCACGTGCAACCATTTAATTGTGAAAACGTGCGTTGCACGTACATGTCAACTAGTCCTGCGAAACCCGTGTAATTGATCCGGCCACAGGTGAGTTGCTCGCACATTGTCCGGAAAATGTATTTAGCACCGTCGGCTTCGGTCGTGCCGTTCCTTCTGGCGTGTACAAGGTTGTCGGTCTCTGGATGGATGAGACATGCATGGTGTTCACCCTAGGCGATGACACCAGTTGGAGGCGGTCGCGACGGCCTCCAAGCACCTTCGCATCAACCATCCGAGGGCCCCCTGTTGCCGTCAATTAATGGGGTCATGTACTTCTTGGTCTCACGGGACACCTTACTTCCCCTTCGACATTGAGAGGGAAGAGTGGAAAACGACGATCAAAGGCCCACGGAAAGCAACGGACAAGGAGTTGTCCAAGACAGATGATCTAATCCACATAGCCGAGTTCAACAATGCCTTGTGCTTTGCTCATTTAGAGACGTCAAACGAGAATAAATGTCTCAACATCTGGCTCTTAACCGACTTCGACAGGAAGACCTGGATCAAAGCATACACAATCCGGGTGCCCTTTTCCCACTTTTATTATATGCCTTTGAGGATGACTCGCGACGGTGGTAAATTGAAATTTCTTTGTTTTGCTCGCGAAAGAGGACATGAACTTTGTGTCTATGATCCTCACACCGAGGCATTCACGACGTCACATCACATACACTAGATGGGGAAGTCTGCAAAATTGGCGTATGCAGGTTGCAGTTGGATCGGTTTGTTTTAGGTTCTCCGCAAAGATCAAGTTGCCATATGCTCTAGTTTTTTAGGGGTTTTCTAGATTGCGAGTACATGTGTTACTCGTCAAAGCATATGGTTTGTAGTATGGATATTCCCGGGGCTCATTGATCAAAGATAGTATTCATATTGGTTCCCACAAGTTTTGCTACAATTAATTAATTTACCTTTATGGAGTACATATATGTTGCAAACTGGAACATATCTGTTCTCTGTAGACATCGTAGCATGGACTTAGTGTTCTAGTTTTTTTTTGTTGCTTTACCAACGGTCAAAGACACAAGTATATAATTGCTATGTATAGTAAACAGAAATATATACAACTAGGCAACTAGCCTTGTGTCCTTGGAAATAAAACGCCGGTCATGAGAGGTCAGATTTTCCAAACTGACAGACATGTTAGAGTACGTATAGGATACGAGTTAGAGATAGACTAGGGTTGAGAGTCATGACCTTGTACTCCAAGTCTACCCCCTCTTTGTACTCCTATATATACCCCATGAGGGTCACCGGTCACGGCAATACAACAACAAATATTAGGGATCAATATTTTCCACATGGTATTAGAGCGGTTAGTCTCACGACGCCGATCCTAGGGTTCTAAACCTCTTCCGCAGCGCGCCGCCCCCGGGGAGATCATTCTCCTCGGGGGCGGCACCCGGTCTAGATCAATGATCTAGTCGGTTCTTAGATTCAATTTCGAGTTCATAGTTTAGACAATTTTCAAAATTCCAATTCTGTAGATTAGATCCCGTTTAGCCATCAAATAAATCCCTAGATCTTATACCACGATCCACAAATTCTCGATGAAATTTGGTGCAACTCCCAGACAGCTCCATCAACAACTCGAAGAAGCGTGAAGCCGGGCGTCGAATCACGGGAGGGCGTACTCCCGCACGTGGACGCCCCGATCCAATCTGCATGCCGGTGTCGGAATCCAGAGACGCGAGCAGCAGCTAGCCCAGATGCGGTGGCCGGCCGCCACGACGATTAGGAGCAAAACGTCAAACAGATCAAGCCGGCCGACCCACACGCGAGGTTAGCCTGCTTCACACGCAGGAGCAGCCACGCGTGGCGTCGCGAGCGCAGGAACGCGCCGTTCAGGGCCAAATCCCAACGCACCCGCGCTTCGGATGCACGATCGATCTGTCAACAAGTCCAGCTCCAGCAAGCATCATGCGAAGAAGAAAAAAAATCTCCACACGTAACCATTGCTATGCTGTGGACTTGCATTTTTTCTTTCTTGTGTGACATATGCAGATCCACCAAACGACCTCCGGCACATCGCGGCCAGCGAGCCATGCATCACCGTCAGCACCTGGGCCATCAAGCCGTACCACTACACCAAGGATCTACACTGCACCGAACCAAACTACATCGAGCCGAACTACGACATCAAGCTGTACGACTATATCGAGATCTTCGTCGAGCACATCTACGAGAAGCAACATCATCCACACGCAGGCCGGTGTGGATCTTCATCGACTTCTCCGACGGCAAGGCATCTACATCAACGTCGCCACGAGGGACGCCTCCAAGCGACATACGACATCACGCCTGCTGCTTCATCGCCGACACATCATCGCCAAGGTCTCCATCGACGTGGTCTCCATCAACAATCTCGTCAACACATCGCCGCCGCCGCTACAACCACAACGTCCACAAGGATGGACATGCGTCCTCTGACAGTACTACTGCAAGACGTCACGACCCCGACGGATAAGACTGCATCGACAACAAACCGGCATCACTTTTAGTGAAAGCCCCTACAACCGCGCGCACGGTCCTGGCAAAACCGTTGTGTGCTTGGTGGGATTCCTCCAGTCCTGGCAAAACTGGTGGACTCACCTACGACCGCGTCCTCTGACATCCGCAAGACGCCACCCGACGGTACCTCTCAAGGTGCAAAACGTCGGCCTCGACGGTACCTCCACAAGGTGCAAAACGTCCAAAAAAAACACGATTACAGCTCCGTCATAAAAAAAACCGCGCAATTTTTTGCGCCTTCGGCATTGCGGCTTCCACGACTACGACGAGTACTACATCGACCACAACTACCTCGACCACGGCTACATCATGATTGGCTACCTCGACATCGACATCAAGGACAACGTCTACAGCAACACATCGGCAACAACTCCAGTCAAAGCGTCCGTGTCGTCACTTGCGTCCCCGACACTCCCGCTGTGACTGCGGGAGGGAAGAGAGGAGATACAGGGAAGGCACCAGAAGGGGACAGCAGGCACCGCCCTAGGTGACGGACCAGTGCATCAGAGATGCAGTTGATGATGACGGAGAGGAGGAAACGACGAAAGCGCAAACCTTCAAATCCATCCAGTCACAAGCGTTCGCTTCACTCCCGCTACGACTGAGGGGGGATGTTAGAGTACGTATAGGATACGAGTTAGAGATAGACTAGGGTTGAGAGTCATGACCTTGTACTCCAACTCTACCCCCTCTTTGTACTCCTATATATACCCCATGAGGGTCACCGGTCACGGCAATACAACAACAAATATTAGGGATCAATATTTTCCACAAGACAAACCTTTTTTTTTCCTCGTAGATAGAAATTGTCATTCCAATTAACCGAACTGTCAACTAAAATCGTGGAAAATTTTGGTAGACGTAAGAAGTCAAGTATATCATATCCTCAAGGGGTTACTACATAAAGAGTACATCTGAGAGTACAAATCGCCTAGTTTCGGGGTGCTTTTCTGGAGAACGCGAGCACATGTGCTAAAGCCCTACGATAAATTAATTTACACACGTTTCCTACAATGAAGCTGTGTTAGCACTGGAGCTGCTCGAAGAAACACCTCTCCCCATTTCCTGTTGTCATGTCTCTGTAGCCGGTACTGAAACTGAAGAGGCCACGCGCTTACGAACGCTCGTGGGAAACCAAGTGATTGTTCTCTTGATTGATTCTGGCAGTACGTCTACATTCGTCACATGAGCGCTTGCGGAACTCGCTGATTGTACAATTTCCCCAGCCACTCCAGTTTCGGTGAAGATAGCAAATGGCGAATACATGACTTTAGACTCACAAGTCCCAAGTGTGCGGTATGTTGTCGTGGACACAGGGCCCGACCTTCAACACAAGTATGTGTATTCTAGATTTGGGCGCATATGATTTGATCCTGGGTATGGATTGGCTGAAGTCCCAATGACCTGTGATTGGGAGCTCGAAACGTTGCAATTTTATCATCAAGGCCACGAGATCACTATCCAAACCACAAACTGAATTACACGAATTATCCAGTGAACAATTGCATAAATGGCTCACGAAGTCTGCGCTATGGCTGTACTTGACTACGACATTGTTGTTTCTTCACATAGTTCGTTAGGATTAGACTTGGCACATGTGATCTTTAGTCACTTACCAATGAATATCAAGATGTGCTTCCTACTCCTACTTTTTTTGATAAAGAGAATATATTATTATCGCGGGGATACCAATTACACCCAGACTCTGCACCAACAAAATATCGAAAGACATCAAGGATGTACACAACCAAGAACCAAATAAAAAAGAGAGAAAGGAAAAAAAAACAATGACCCCGTCGCAGTGATGAAACACTCGCAACAGCAACACGTAACCACCACCTAAGACAACACCCGGAGCACAAACAAGCTTCTCCAAAAGCGATGCCTCCAAGAAGGAAACAACGCACAACGTTGTCGTCGCCCGATCAAGGATCTTGAGTTTTTACCCTGGAGAAAGACCGGATCCCAAAACAATGCCTTCTACAAGACCATGCCAGGTACAACCAATGAAGGCCTGGCCTTGGGTTTTCAGGCTGAAAATCACGGCCTGGTACTCAAGAAGCACCACTTGAAATGTTGTCCACGTGTGTTACCGCCCCCTCATACCAAGGTTGCTACTGCAAATTCTCAACACCCGACACACAGGAAAAGTTGTGCCGCAAGTCTTCATCGCAGAAATCTCCTCTCCGCCATTGCAAGCCTCCAATCATAGCCACCATGACTTTCTTCACCACAGTCCTAACCATGAAAATCTATATAGAATGTTCCACGGCAACGGTAAGGCAGCGAAGCTTCGCACCACGACCGTCGAAAGCATCTTGGCTAAAGAGAAGAGCGTGCACGACCGGATCAATTCCGATCTAGATATCCAGTGGCGCTATGCGCCAATCATCTGCGGAAATCTTCGAGGGGAAAGCCGGAACTCGTCGCCGGCCAGATCGAGGAGACCTTCATGAAGCATATCGATGACTTCGCGCTCGAAGAACAGCAGGGCCAAACCACCTTTACTACATGGACGGGGATGACAGAGGAGATGATCCCCATCGGCCATCCACCGACCACGACGGGCACGTCCCCATCGGCTAACGCGGCCCGAGCCGCCATCCACCATTGGAGGACTACAACCCGACTCTGGGGCCGCCGCCCTAGCTCACAACCTCCGCCGCCATCACCAAGCCGTCCTGGGCAACGCGGCGCAACGCGACCAGAGGGCTCCCCGCCGAGGAGGAACCACCACGCGAGAAGGCAGCCCTGCCGCTGCCGTCGGCCGAGCAGGCTTGGCCCGTCAGCGTCCTCCGGCGGCAGCAGGGGCGGTGGCGGTGGAGATGCCCTGGGCGACGGCTAGGGTTTCTGCCCGAGCCGCCCCCAGGAGAGCGACGCGGGGGAGTTTCCTATCATGCGCCTTGTAGGTCCATATTCCTCCTACTCCTACTACACTTCCTAAATACCGTGAATTGGAGAACATGAATTCATTGGAGGCGGACGCTCTTCCAATCAACACACGGCTAGTATAGTTACTCTTCGCTTCAGAAAGATAAAATCAGGTCGAGGAGATGTTGGTCGCATGCATGAATTATCACTCAGAGCATGATTTCTTTAGCATCTCCTTTTTTGGTGAAGAAGAAGGACGAGACGTGGATATTTTTCATCAAATATCATCGCTTCAACAACTTAAATATTAAAAACAAGTTTTGCTTGCCCATGGCGATCCTTGACACTAGTAGAAAACACCCCTATATTCCCGGTTCGTTTGAGCCATTCGTCCCGGTTCAAGAACCGGGACTAGCAAATCGGGACGAATGCTAGTCCCGGTTCGGCCACGAACCGGGACGAATGGGGTATCACGTGGCCCGTTCGTATCACGAATGGGGGAGGAGCTTTGGTCCCGGTTCGTATCTCGAACCGGGACGGATGGGGTGGAGCTTTGGTCCCGGTTCGTATTACGAACCGGGACTGATGTTTCTCAGATATTTCACAATTTCTAGAAATTCCAGAAAATGGTTTAAATTTGTAAAATCAATCATTTTTATTCTGTAATTTTTCCAGAAATTCCAGAATATGGTTTAAATTTGTAAAATCAATAATTTTTATTCTGTAATTCAGAAAAATATGAATAAAATATCAAAATGTTCAGAAAAATAAGAACTATTTGATTATGTCAAATGCATGCATGTTTAAGAAACTTAAATTAAATATTGTTTCGAACTATAAAAATGCCACTACTAGTTAAATATGGGGAACCACTATTACACATCATCGTCACGAATATATTACACACATCCAAATGCGTCGTGCTTGGTCAAACATATTACACACGAGTTTAATGCATATATACATCTCTTTTACACTCACCCTATCACTTCAACCTTCCGATAGTATTCTCCCGTCGGTTCTATGACCTCTGCATCTAAGAATCCCGCAATTTCCTCTTGAATTGCTCGTACGCGATCCTTTGGTAGAAGACTGTCTCGCAACCGTTCGATCTAATTTAAATAAGGGGTCAATATATATGAATAATACTGAACACAATTGATGGCAATAATCTAAAATTGTGAATATTGTTTACGCACTTCATGTTGTTCTAAGATTCTGCCTCTCTCTCAGGTTGTTTGGCGAATGAACTCGCAAACATAGTATCCACATAAATGATTCTCACTTCCCTGCCTCAAGCACTTTACGAGAACAGAGTTCAATCAAAATAATAATCAAGCATGGTAATGGTATTGAAACTAGAATCAAATAGATGCGCAGATCTAGCTAGTAGTACTTACATTTATTGGTTCAAATGTAAGCTCCGGCGCCCAAATACCCCTAGCCTTGGCGGTGAATCGTTTCCAAGCCCTGTCCGGCAAAGAAAATGAATAAATGAGTTATATATTAATTACTTGCTATCAGTAAATGAACGGAAAGTTGCCGATATAGTGCCATAATGATTAAAATTACCTCTGGAGGCACTACAAGAGAAATGACTTTTAGTGACAAAATGGCTGATGACAAAGTTCCAAACCGTCATTGATATGGTTTAATCGGTGACAAGTTGCCTATTTCGTCACGGATGTACATTAATCAATGACAGTTGCATATTTTGTCACGGCAAACCGTCATGGATTCACCCGTCAGGATGGGCGACTTAATAGGTGACGAAATTTAGACCGTGGTGGTTTGAAACCGTCACCGAATATCACGCTGGACCCACTCGTCAGTTTATGGAACATTTTGTGCAATTTTTAATATAACGCTATCTTGTGGGGCCCAATAGTCAGGTAAATACATAATGCACACGATTTTTAATGTCATATGGAACCCCACTTGTGAATATCACGCTGGACCCACTAGTCAGTTTAATGAAAGATTTTGTGCAATTTTTAATATAACGCTATCTTGTGGGACCCAATAGTCAGGTAAATAAATAATGCACAAGATTTTTAATATCATACGGAATCCCGCTTGTGAGGTACTATACTATAGAAATAGCTTAAAAAAAAAGCGTGGTCTCTAGGTCCGAACTCATGACCTCAATAAACAAACCAATGGAGCTAACCACTAGTTCACCGGACGATTGTTCACCGGACGATTTGTATATACGATCTGTAAAAATGCTCTCTTATATATATTGCATCGACTTGTATGAAGCCGACGTGTGGAACTCGATCTATGTAACATGCATCCACTTAAAAGTAAAGAAAAACAATTCTGCTGGAAGCACAGACTTGAACCCACGATTTCCACCTAGTGAGCCAGCAATTACGCCCAAATGCAACTTGTGTTCTAAATCATCGATAGTGTTTACTTGTACGTTTCCTGGCATGGCGACAAGTTAATTAAAAATGGCGATTTGATGGGATTCGAAACGAAGACCAACTCCATGTGGCGGGCAGCCCGTTACCACCAGGACAGCTGGTTAATTATGATTTATAATCAACACAAAGCGTACTAAGTATTCTAGCTGGCTAATACATAGTTCTATTACATTGGCCTACATATTTGGCTGCACAACTCCTTTTTGAGAAATTAAACAATATCACGTTGAGAGAACAAAAAAAAGGAAGTTGTTTGTCTAAAAAAAAATACGAAAAACTATCACGGTGATGACCTTTTCATACAAACTCATCTTGATGGCTTATTTTCACTCGAATCCAGATATGTTTGGGATGAGCACCAATGCAATTTTGACACAAAGTTGAACATGTTTGATGGATAACCCCAGATATTATGAATTTTCTCTCTATCTAATGTTTTTCCATTTAAATGTCTTTATGCTGATTTTCTGAAAGTAATTCAATGAACTACAAGTGTGTACAATTTTGCTCTCATGTTTATCCAAAAATCAATTTAAGGTATATAAGTTGTGATTGTATCCCATAATCAATGATAATTTAAGGTATATAAGTTGTGATTGTACCCCAATATTACGAATTTTCTGGTTTTCTATCTAATTTCGCCTTTTTAAACTACTTTATATTGATTTTTCGAAAGTAATTCACATTTGAACAACATGTATGTGATAATTTGGTCCGAAGTTTTTCCAAAAATCATTTTTTGGTACAATATTAGTAATAATATTACAAAATCGCCGATTTTTTTTAAAGATTCGACCCCTTTCTATGAATAGCCATGCTGGCCTTTTTGACATTATTTTGAAAAAAACTCAAATGAAATGTAGAAATTTTCATATAAAAAAAATATTCCTCATGAAGTAATTTGATGTGTATTGTTTGATAGTAAAAATTCGAAAATTAGAATATAACATATTTGAAAACAAAGTCTTCGCTATAAACACTATCATGTATGAAGATTCATGAGTTTTGGGCCCAATGAGCAAGATCATGGTCATATCCATGCCGTAGTTCAAGATAATGTGCCTATATTTGGCAAATAGGTGTATTTTAGAATGGTAAACGATAGTGCAAAAGTAAGTTTTCAAATTATTTATCAAAATATATTTTTCCATTTTCTAGGTGCCAAAATGTCTTTTTTGTGACAAGTATATGAAATATGATGCAAAATGACACCGATCCAATTTTCATACAAAGAAGGGCATATCGTAGGGATAATATGAAAATATTATGAATTTACTTGTTTTCTATCTAATTCTGCCCTCTAAACTTTTATATCGATTTTTAAACAATTCAAACTTTAACTACGAGTATGTGATAATTTGATCTGAATTTTCTTTAAATAATTTTGACGATAGTTTTGAAAGATTCGACCCCTTGCTATGAATAGCCATGCTGGACTTTTTGACCATTTTTTGAGAGAACTCAAAGAAAATGAAGACATTTTCAAAAATAAAATTCATCCTCGTGAAGTCATTTGATGTAATTTTTTGATAGTATGCTAATCTTATAAAATGACATATCTGAAAACCAAGTCTTCACAATGAAGATTTATGAGTTTCGAGCCAAATGAGTAAGATCACGGCCATATCCATGCCATAGTTCATTATAATGTATCCATATTGGTACATAGGTGTGTTTTAGAATGGTAAAAAATTATTTTTTACAATGGTAAGCAAGTAGTTTATATCACAGAATCTACGCTAGTTTTGAAATATTCTACCCCTTTCCATGAATAGCCATGCCATTTGACCCCTTTTTGAAAAAAAACAAAAAAATTGAAGAAAATTTTAGAAAATGAGATTCTTCCTAATGAAGTCCTTTTAAGTTTACTAGTTGCTATGAAAAATTCTAAACTTTTCCTAGGTACTTGCAAAGTACATAGATACCAAAATGGGGCCTAAGTTCACGTGTCTGTGTCACTATGTTATAAGATGTTCGACCTTTTTTCTAAACCACATGTATTTCTACACATTTTTTTTGAATTTGTCATTTTATTTGTTACACATTAAATATCAAAAAAATCTTTTAATTTGGAACGCTCAGCGTAAGGCACAATTATTTTTAATTTTGTTTGAAAAACCATGAGTATATTTACGTGATGCTTGGGAAAAAATTTCCACAGCCCACATGACGCTACGTTTTCCCTCTAATATTGGTTAACCCACCAAATTTTCGCGGTTCCTAAACCGTTCACGCCATTCTAAGGCCCAAAGCCCAGTCAAACCGACTGCCTATAACCCTAACCTTCCCACTCACGCGCCCACGATTCTCCCAATCCGCTCTACACCAACGCCTTCCGCCTCCACTCCTAGCACCCGCCACCGCCGCCCAAACCCTCCGTTATCGAGTAGCAGCGTCCGCGCCGCTAGGGCAAATCCCGGATCTCTCCCCTCCTTGCCGCTAGTCGGTGAGGTGGCTGCCACCTGTGGCATGATTGGTCGGTGAATTGACCTCCTCTCCTGCTTCACCCAGTCCACCGCCTTCGCTACCGGTGATGGCCCTGGCGGATCTGGCCATCAAACGCCTTCGCTGTGGTGAGTAGGCCACCATCGCCGATAGCCCTACCCCTACTTCCTCTAACAACAATGCCAGGAGGCTTCGTAGGTTGATCCTCGTCGGCGCATGCAGGACACATGAGCGTGGAGATCACCCCCGTAAGCTAGCTGGTCTACCCCGTGAACTGAACCTCTACACTGCATAGTTGTCGCTGTCTCAGGTTAAGAAGCTCCCATACTTTTGAGTGCTTGTGTTGCTGGTATTGATGCATTTCTAATCTACAGAGTAGTATCCAGACCGTGTGGTGTTGGTGCTAAAAATTATATGCTTTTGTTTAAATCTGTTGCTAGTGCTAGCAGTTAAAAGGTTCTGGATTTTTTTCAACCGATCTCATTTATTTGTGAAGGATCTAGTATTACTGAAAGTCCCGAAAGTAGTACAGGTTGTGTACAAGCACTCCACGAGATGAAAAAAAGTGATTTGCTTAGGCAACCTATTAGTGTTAATCTGAATAATGACTTCATTCAGTATACAAGTAATTTAAAGACAATACATATGTAAATCTTCACTGAGCAAGGTGTTGTTTTCATTTCAGCTAGATGTAGGTTTCAGTCGGTCTAGTTTTTGTCGAGTTAGATGTAATTTTAGTACTAGCAAAATATGATTTAGGTGTAGCATTTTTTTTCTTTAGCATCATGTGAAACACTTATCCAGTTTTAGTTTACAATTTTGTCTTTAGCACCATGATTGATGATACATTTTGTTTTGTTGTAGGATGTTCGCGGAAAAAGCTCACAAGGAGTCATGTAGAGCGGTTTGTTTTGTGTACTTAGGAACAGGTAATGAGTCCCTTCTAATTCTAGCACCTGTCAGCTTGCAAACCGATTGTTGTGCACCATAAGTGTGTTCTTTTGTCCACATTTATGTTGCAGGGCTACTTTCCACTATTTTAAATTTTCTTAATCTCATGGCTATAAAATTAGCCAGTTTACGCTGTCATTTGCAATCACAACACGTATGGGAGGTGAAGACACATCTGATTGCCTTGTTAGAACTTCTAATCAGGTCCTATCTTGATTTTGTGGTTTGTTTCGGTGATTCTGGCGGGATCTGCAGATAGCTGTTTCTGCAACTTTGATCTACTGTTTGTGATTTACAGGGAATGATGACCTTCTATTACATGTTTGTAAGGTCGGCATGCTTCCCTAGACGCCCTTTGGTAATTTATCAAAGCTAATCATTGCATGTACGTACTCTTATGCTAACTGAATTTGTAGTATACTTTGTTCGTTCTTAGTTATTTTTTACAACGAGAGCTTATAGTCTTGTTTAGATTCATTAGGTCAGTTGTTTTGTTTCTAAATTTTATTACTTACCTGTTATTTGATATACTCTTTCTACTTGACACATTGTAGGTTTTGCAAAAAGTAAGGGGAGATACTTAAGATGCAGCGTGTTCAAGGATATGAAAATGATTTCATTATATGAGCTAAACTTAAGGTCTCTGGAGTTCTAGATAGAAAGCCATATTTCTGATATGGTGTTGAACTTGTATTTTATTTGTGTTGCATCGTACATGTGATTTGTATTTTCAAATCGGAAGTATGTAAACGTGAATGTGTGCCTGAGGTATTGTGAATCTATGATGTTTGAAGTTCAATTGGTTCTGAATTCGATATATGATGTTAGAATTTAATTCTATTTAAAATTCTTCTAATCTACAGTCGTAAATATATTCATGCACATTGGTCCCCCATCGTATGGACCCACATGACAGCACTCACGTCACCAACTGGGTCCAACTTGTCAGCATCGCGCGGGTCCCACAGAATCCACCTCACCACCGTTGGACCCACATGTAAAAAGCCACATCAGCATTTGTTGACTAGTTCTACACTCACATACAATCTAATAGTGACAAATTTTCATACATACGGTGACAAATCATGCTGTCACAGATTAACCATGATCATTGACAAAAATTCCTACCGTCACTGATTCAACCTAAACAGTGACAAATTTTTTCATCCCGTCACCCCCATGAATCTATGACGGTCAATCAGTGACAAACCTAATGACGCCCCATTTTTGTCATCCACACCTAATCAGTGACGAAAATGGGGTATTAAGTGACAAAAGGATTTTGTCACTAAATCCTATTTGCCTTGTAGTGAGGCATTCCTGCATGTCCGCCCACTTCTCAAGGGGTTTACGTAATGAGTCCATGACTTGTACTACTCCTTTGTCAACTTTAATGATTAGAAGAATAAAATGGAAGCTGCGCACACATAAGTCATCAATTATACACTTAATATCGAGAAAGCGAAATAGAAAGTATAGAAGACAGTAACACTCACTTGAAGTTGTAAGAAAATAGTATTTCTCTTTTGGTTTCGGAAAACCTTAACACCCTTACCAAGTTATTCTCTGTGTCGATGCAAAAATCGGTGAGACTTTTTTCATGAATGAAATTTGGGTCAATGAACCCAATGTCATAGATTTGTCCTCTTTTACATTGGAGAATCTTCATTCTGCAAAATTAATATAGTGATGAGTAAGATTATACATGCAATGAACGAGGTGGGCTAGCTAGAGACTTAACTACAGAAATAATACTTACAGACAATAGGCGCTGATGATAGATTTGTCAAGGGCCTCTTGTTGGTATAACTGAAATAATTCACAAAATTCAATCATTACCATGCCATCTCCATGCCCGTAATGCTCGTTTGTATATCCCACGTGGATCCAGTTTGCCCCTTCCTTTGAGGCTCGCATGTACCACTTATGCACTCTTCGCATTTTTGTTGGTAGATCGTTAACTAACTCAGGTTTGACGAGAGGATGCCCGTGCCGGTATTTGTATGCGGGAACTACTTCTTCGTGGAATTGTATTTGGTCTAAGTACAGAGGAATAGACATGCCCTGAGCAGAGGCTGCTTCTCCGTACATTGCAACAAACTCAGGATCGATGTCGACCGCACGTCTGCTAGACCCCACCTTGGTATTGGAAAACACTTTGAGCGGGGGGCACGATTGTTTTTTCTGTTCTCCGAGCTGGGGAACTGATTTCCGGCTTGCACTACTACTCTTTGACCGCTGCTTATTTTCCCCAACCGACTTGCGAATAGAGCGCTCATAGTCTGGTGTCAGCTTTGGCGGGGGTTGATGAAGGGTCTTCAGCATTTTGAAGACGGCGGCTTTTTCTTCTGGGGTGTCGGGGAACTCTGGCTCTTTCATTTTCTTCATCTTCAAGTTAGCAAACCACTGATCCGTTTGGCCTTTTACGATCGCCTCATTTTCCTCCACCGTACAGTCGTAAGGTCTCTTGGGAAGATTCTTATGAGGTAATTTTGGGAGGGGTGACCTTTTATGTTTCGGTGATCGGTTACCACTCCTCATAGTACCAGAAGTGGTATGCTGAGCCTGAGTGGGCGGAGACGACTGACGCGGCAGCGGAGACGGCTGCTCTGGAGACTGGTGAGGCGGCGGAGACGGCACCTGAGGCGGCGGCGGCGAAGAGGACTGTTGCGCTGGAGACTGGTGAGGCGGCGGAGACGGCGCCTGAGGCGGCGGTGGTAGAGAGGACTGTTGCGCTGGAGACTGGTGAGGAGTCGATGGCCTTGGCCGCCAGTTTGGAAGCACGATGAATTCCTTTGGCCATAGAATTGTCCCTTTTCTGGCTTCTCCAAGTTCAACCACCTCCCCATCTTCACCTACAGGGTGTTCCAGCTTCAGCTACTCAAAATCTTTACTCACTTCATCCACCCCGACAACAGCGTAGCCATGTGGAACCGGGGAGCAATGGAAAGTTGGGTTAGGTCCAATTGGTACGGCATAGCCGACCGCCACCTTCATGTTTAAGTTAAAAACTTTCACATGTAGCTCACAAGGTGTGCTCTCCGTGATATCATCCACTGGGTAGCGACGAAGAGGAGCCATCGTCAGTGCATCATCATCACCAGGCTGGAGCTGAGATGAAGCCACGCTGCTTTTCAGATTCGATGGGCCGGCAGCTTCTACAATGTGCCGCTGAGATTGGCTGGCAATGCCTTGCTGGCTAAGTGCGTTAATTCGATCTTGCTGCCACTTCATTGTTTCTTCTATATTATGCAGCCGGTCTGCAAGCAGCGCGTGCTTCCATTGCCTCCCTTTCCTTTCTCCTCTGATGACTTCTATCGGGAAATATCTTCCTGTCCTCGGAAAACCCAGTTCTCCACGGCTTGGGCCTGATGTGCCTCGTGTTCGTCCTTTGTGTTCTTTATTCCCAAGGGCGCGTGCGAGCTCGTCCTTCTCTCTATCGGGACAGAACCGTCCCTCTTCAACATCTTTTAATGCTTTTCTGATGTCTTCGATGGGTAGTAGGGGATTATCTTTGTGTCTTCTGTTATATATGCACTTCCCTTCTTCGTCCAATGTGCCCCCATGCCCGTAAAACCAATTTCTTAACCGTTTATCCCATGTGCATGGCTATGGAGTGATCCCTTTCAAGAGAAAGTTGGCCTCAAGTTTATCCCACTTAGGCATGCCAAAGGTGTAGCCACCAGCCCCCATAGTATGGTGGTACGTCTTTTTAGCAGCATTTGCCTTATTTATTTCAGACTTTATCTGAGCTTCCTCCGATTTCTTGTACGCCACAAATTCTTCCCACTAGTCTCTTATCTTCTCATACCCGTGATCAAAATCCGGAGTCTTATCTTTCAAGATAAAGTCGGTGTGCAATCTTTTCTTCCATTTGTTGAATAGCTCGGCCATCTTCTTAAGAGTCCAGTGCTTGACTTTTTTCTCTAGGGCAACTTTTCTTCTCTCTGTATCCTCCTCATTTGGCTCCTCCTCATCTGGATCCACCTCTGGCGCCGGCAGGGTGAAATGAACCATGATCTTTTTCCAAAGGTTTTCTTTGGCTAAGGTGCTGACATATCTAACTCCCCCGCCCTTGGCTTATTCCATTCTCGAACGATGATCGGGATGTAGTCCCTAACAATAACTCCGTATTGCTTCACAATTTTTGCCTAACCTCGTTGGGAGCAATCGGTTCGCCGTCTTGAGCGACTTTTTCGATCCTGTACCTTTCATGGTCATCCAACTTTTTGGTTGGGCCTCGTTTCGTCCTTATAGAAGATTTGCTCCATCCGGAGGGCTAAAAGAAGAAAGAGCGTTAATATATGTATGCATCTCGTCTGAGTTTACAATTTCTAATGTTGCACCGAAGCCGCCGGCTTCTCCCTTGTCGGCTTCTCCCTCATCGGAGCCGCCGAGTTCTCTCTCGCCCCAGGCGTCCGAGCCATCTCCTCGGTTGAGAGACTCATCTCCCTCACCGGAGTCGTTCAGAAACTGCTTGCTGACATCGTCGCCGCGGATCATATCCTCGAGGATATTTTCCTGATTTTTGTCTCTGCCGTGTGGTTCCATAGTTTCTACAAAATGACAAAGTAGTAATTTAAATCAATAATTAAGGCAAATGACATAATGTTTCTTTATTGGCATAATTTAAAATGGAATAATTTAAAATGGCATAATGTTGCTAAATAATTGCTAAATAATTATTCTAACTAAAAAATTGCTAAATATTCTAACTAAAAAATTGCTAATATTTCTAACAAGTCTAGCTAAACAATTTTATAATCAGCAAATGAATTTTTATAATTTTTAACAAGTCTCTACCGTATTATAATTCTAAAAATTCTAAAATTTCTAAAAATTCTAACATTCTATTGAAATTTTATTTTTACATTGCAATAATAACAACAATTACTAAATTAGCAAAGTATTATAATTTTTAACAAGTACTAAATTAGCAAAGTACTAAATTAGAAAAGTACTATAATTACTAAATTGCTAAATAATTATTCTAACTAAAATTGCTAGATAAATATTCTAACTAAAATTGCTAAATTAATTCTAACCTAAATTAATTCTACAATTTTGGCCTAACTTTTAAAAATTGCTAAAATTAATTCCTACAAATTGCTAAATAATTCCTACAAATTGCTAACCTAACTAACTAATAAAATTTGCTAACCTAATTCCTACAAATTTAAATCAATAATTAAGAAATTCCTACAAATTCCTACAAATTGCTAACCTAATTCCTACAAATTAATTCCCTTTCTAATAAAATTCCTACTAACTAATAAAATTTGCTATGAAATTGACCTAGGATCGCAGGAGATGTACCGAGGCGGAGGGGGCGGAGGGCGGCCGGTGGAGGGCGGAGGAGGCATCGGGTTGGCGGCCGAGGGCCGAGGTGGAGGGCGGCGCGGCCCGAGCGGCGTCGGGAGGAGGGCGGTGCGGCCCGAGGGGCCGAGGCGGCGGAGGGCTCGGGCGGAGGGCGGCGGAGGGCGGCGAAGGGCGGCTGAGGGCTCGGGCGGCGTGGCCGGATTCCGGCAGCCTGACGGTGTCGATCCGTGTTCCTTCGCGCGCTCCTGGGTCCTTAGCGAAAATGAGGGATTGGGGGAGAAGAGGCAGAGGCGCGCGGTTATAGTGAAGGTCTTTCGTCCCGGTTCGGGGCTAGAATCGGGACGAAAGACCCTTTGGTCCCGGTTGGAGCCACCAACCGGGACGAAAGACCTACCCTTTGGTCCCGGTTCCAGCCACGAACCGGGACCAAAGGTAATTTTCGGGGCACCGAGAAGGCGCGCGCCAAAACAGCCTTTGGTTCCGGTTCCACCCAAAAACCGGGACGAAAGGTGCTTTTGGAAATTATTTTTTGGGCGCGAAGGCCAGTTTAATTTGTTTTTTGAAAAATGTAATAAATTTATAAATTCAATATCTTTTGATCTGTTTATCAGAAAATGCAATTAAAATATCAAATTGTTCATAAAAATGTAATCTATCTATTTATAACAAATTCATTTTTGTTTGAGATTTGAGGTGAATTCATTTAATTACAAAATTTGGAATTTGAACTCCATTAAGTCATTAAACTTATAAATTCAATATCTTTTGATCTGTTTATCAGAAAAATGCAATTAAAATAAAAAATTGTTCATAAAAATGTAATCTATCTATTTATAACAAATTCATTTTTGTTTGAGATTTGAGGTGAATTTATTTAATTACAAAATTTGGAATTTGAACTCCATTAAGTCATTAAACTTATAAATTCAATATCTTTTGATCTGTTTATCAGAAAAATGCAATTAAAATATCAGATTGTTCATAAAAATGTAATCTATCTATTTATAACAAATTAATTTTTGTTTGAGATTTGAGGTGAATTCATTTAATTACAAAATTTGGAATTTGAACTCCATTAAGTCATTAAACTTATAAATTCAATATATTTTGATCTGTTTATCAGAAAAATGCAATTAAAATATAAAATTGTTCATAAAAATGTAATCTATCTATTTATAACAAATTAATTTTTGTTTGAGATTTGAGGTGAATTCATTTAATTACAAAATTTGGAATTTGAACTCCATTAAGTCATTAAACTTATAAATTCAATATCTTTTGATTTGTTTATCAGAAAAATGCAATTAAAATAAAAAATTGTTCATAAAAATGTAATCTATCTATTTATAACAAATTCATTTTTGTTTGAGATTTGAGGTGAATTCATTTAATTACAAAATTTGGAATTTGAACTCCATTAAGTCATTAAACTTATAAATTCAATATCTTTTGATCTGTTTATCAGAAAAATGCAATTAAAATATCAAATTGTTCATAAAAATGTAATCTATCTATTTATAACAAATTCATTTTTGTTTGAGATTTGAGGTGAATTCATTTAATTACAAAATTTGGAATTTGAACTCCATTAAGTCATTAAACTTATAAATTCAATATCTTTTGATCTGTTTATCAGAAAAATGCAATTAAAATATCAAATTGTTCATAAAAATATCAAATATCTTCACCTTTTTAGTACCGGTTGGTAGCTGGAACTGGGACTAAAGGAGCACACCTAACCAATGACACACACCTCACGGCCGGCGATAACCCCCGCCTGCGCTACCCTCACATCCAGTCCAGGCGTGCTCACTCGTCGAGGTTGGAGCCACGAGCGTCGTCCGATGACAGCGACGACGATGACTACGAGGATGATTATTATAGGCCTAGGCAGGAGTATGACTAAGATTGTTAGGACAAATGATCCACTGTTGTCATTCCGTACTGTTGTCATTGGTTCGGACAAGTGATTTGTATTCGGTCGATGAACTAGTTATTATCAAATGATCCACTGACGGCGTCGATCCGTGTTCCTTCGTGCGCTCCTGGGTCCTTAGCGAAAATGAGGCGTCGATCTGTGTTCCTTCGCGTTGGATCAGAGGTGTGTTTCCTTCGAGCGCTTGTGAGCCGTTGGATCAGAAGCACATGGATCGTGTGTTTCTTTCGAGCGCTTGTGAGCCGTTGGATCAGAAGCACACTGATCGTGTGTTTCTTTCGAGCACTTGTGAGCCGTTGGATCAGAAGCACACGGATCATGTGTTTCTTTCGAGCGCTTGTGAGCCGTTGGATCAGAAGCACACGGATCGTGTGTTTCTTTCGAGCGCTTGTGAGCCGTTGGATCAAAATCACACGGATCATGTGTTTCTTTCGAGCGCTACCAACCGGTACTAAAAAGGTTCTGCAATTACCCATATCAAGGCTCCTTTAGTCCTGGTTCCAGCTACCAACCGGGACTAAAAAGGTGAAGAGTTGCCCTATATAAGTATCCACCATGAGGAGGAAGAGGAAGAACAAGAGCACGGCAACAGCAGAAAGAGAAGACAGAGGACTCCTCTATGCACGAGCTTCTCGGAGATGTCCTTGGGCAGTGACCTAGGACATCTTCGAGGGGCTCGGCATAGAAGCGTTCTCTTAGTGATAAGAGGGTTCATACTGTAGTCAAGCTAGTCCGAAAGGCAAAGGCAAAGGCATACAAATCATTCGGATTCCCTGCATACGTCCTACGGTGCATTTGATATGCAGGCACTCTCTAGCCACCGTAGGACTGTATGCAGGTGAAACCGTGTGTTTTGTTCTATCTAGAAATCCTTCACTTCATCGACCGAATACAAATCATTCGGATTCCCTACATACATCCCGACGGTGCATTTGATATGCGGGCACTCAGCCACCGTAGGACATAAAAGGTTTAATGCATTTTCTTTACAACCAAGTGGATCAAAAGGAATGGGACATTGTGTGCCAAGTTTGAGAACACTCATACATAAATTGTTTAATATATTATTACACATAACCAACATCTCCATCTAGCGTATGTGCGTTGTTTATGATCGCTATGATCGCTTGTTCGGCCGTAACCATGGAGCATCTTCATTATGTAACGGGATGCTTGGGTCAGTTTTCACTGTGAAGGGTGGAATTTCATCAAACTTATCACAATATGCTGACATTTCTGTCTTGTCCTCGACTCCCACGATGTTTCTTTTCCCTGAAAGAACTATGTGACGCTTTGGCTCATCGTGTGATGTATTCGTTTGCTTATTTTTTTTCTTTTTTTGGTCTGGAGGACATGTCCTTCACATAGAAAACCTGAGCCACATCATTGGCTAGGACGAATGGTTCGTCTCTGTAAGCAAGATTCTTGAGATCCACTGTTGTCATTCCGTACAGCTGGTCTACCTTTACCCCTTCTCTATTCATGTTGACCCAACTGCACCGAAACAAAGGGACCTTAAAAGTAGGTCCATAGTCAAGTTCCCATATCTCCTCTATGTAACCATAGTATGTGTCCTTTTGCCCATTCTCGTCTGTTGCATCAAAGCGGACACCACTGTTTTGGTTGGTACTCTTTTTATCTTGGACGATCATGTAAAATGTATTCCCATTTATCTCATACCCTTGGAAATTCAATAAGTCGAAGATGGTGACGTGGCCAACAAGTAGAGCTGATCTCCAACAGTGGTGTTATTCATGAGATGTAATCGCAACCAACTGCCGAAAGTCTCCATATGTTTTTCTTTAATCCAGGAGTCAGGCTTCCCCGGGTTTTTGGAGCGTACACTATTCTTGTGTATCTCGATATACGGAGCCACGAAGGTGGAACTTTGTAGAACTGTGTAGTGTGCTTGAGTGAAAGAATGCCCGTCCCTACATATCATTGCTTTCTTTCCTAGCGTGCCTTTTCCACTAAGTCTCCCCTCATGCCGCGATTCAGGAACACCAATCGGCTTAAGGTCAGAAATAAAGTCAACACAGAACTCAATGACCTCCTCTGTTCCATAGCCCTTGGAGATGCTTCCTTCTGGCCTAGCACGGTTATGAACATATTTCTTTAAGACTCCCATGAACCTCTCAAAGGGGAACATATTGTGTAGAAATACAGGACCGAGAATGGCAATCTCGTCGACTAGGTGAACCAGGAGATGCGTCATAATATTGAAGAAGGATGGGGGGAACACCAACTCAAAACTAACAAGACATTGGACAACATCCCTCTGTCACCTTGGCAGACTTTCTTGATCGATTACCTTCTGAGATATTGCATTGAGAAATGCACATAGCTTCACAATGGGTACTCGAACATTTTCCGGTAGAAGCCCCCTCAATGCAACCGGAAGCAACTGCGTCATAATCACGTGGCAATCATGAGACTTCAGGTTTTGAAATTTTTTATCTGGCATATTTATTATTCCCTTTATATTTGACGAGAAGCCAGCCGGGACCTTGATACTGCTCAGGCATTCAAAAAAGATTTCCTTCTCTGCTTTGGTAAGAGCGTAGCTGCTTAAGTAATGACGCCCTTTATCCATGTGCTTGTTGTATGGGTCTTTCATACGTTGCTGATCCTCCCGTGCTTCTGGTGTATCTTTTGTCTTTCCATACACGCCTAGGAAGCCTAGCAGGTTCACGCAAAGATTCTTCGTCACGTGCATCACGTCGATTGAAGACCGGACCTCTAGGACTTTCCAATAGGGTAGCTCCCAGAAAATAGATTTCTTCTTCCACATGGGCGCGTGGCCGGTAGCGACGTCTTTCGGAACAGATTGACCGCCAGGACCCTTTCCAAAGATTACTTCTATGTCCTTGACCATACCAAATATAGCATCACCATCAGGGAGGTTAGGCTTCTTCCGGTGATCTGCCTCACCTTTGAAATGCTTGCCTTTCTTCCTTACGGGATGATTGCTTGGAAGAAATTGACGACATCCCAGGTACACAACCTTCTTACATTTTTCCAAATATGTACCTTTAGTCTTATCTAAATAGTGCGTGCATGCGTTGTATCCCTTGTTTGACTGTCCTGAAATGTTACTAAGAGCAGGCCAATCATTGATGGTTACGAACAGCAACGCTCGTAGGTCAAATTACAGCTGTTTGTGCTCATCCCACACACGTACACCTGGTTTGGCCCACAACTGCAAAAGTTCATCAACTAATGGCCTTAGGTACACATCAATGTCGTTGCCGGGTTGCTTCAGGCCTTGGATAAGCACTGGCATCATAATGAACTTCCGCTTTATGCACAACCAAGGAGGAAGGTTGTAGATACATAGAGTCACGGGCCAGGTGCTGTGACTGCAGCTCTGCTCCCCAAAAAGGATTCATGCCGTCTGTACTTAGACCAAACCATAAGTTCCTTGCGTCACATGCAAAGTCCCAGAACTCTCTCTCGATTTTTCTCCACTACGACCCATCGGCGGGGTGTCTCAACTTCCCGTCTTTCTTACGCTCTTCTTTGTGCCATTGCAACAACCTGGCATGCTCTTTGTTTCTGAACAGACGTTTCAACCGTGGTATTATAGGAGCATACCACATAACCTTAGCAGGAACCCTCTTCCTGGGGGGCTCGTCATCGCCCTCAACATCACCAGGGTCATCTTGTCTGATCTTGTACCGCAGTGCAGTGCATACTGGGCATGCATCCAAATTCTCGTACTCCTCACCGCGGTAGAGGATGCAGTCATTAGGGCATGCATGTATCTTTTGCACATCTAATCCTAGAGGGCAGATAGCCTTCTTTGCTTCGTACGTAGTCTCGGGCAATTCGTTATCCTTTGGAAGCTTCGGCTTCATTATTTTCAGTAACTTCTCAAATACCTTGTCAGATAAACCCGTCTCTGCCTTCCATTTCAGCAATTCCAGTGTGGTACCGAGCTTTGTGCTGCCATCTTTGCAATTTGGGTACAGCAACTTTTTGTGATCCTCTAGCATGGCCTCCAACTTCAGCTTCTCCTTTTCCGTATCGCATTCTCGCTTTGCATCAGAAATGACCCGACCAAGACCATCAGCGGGCTCATCTGATGCCCGTTGTTCTTCGCCTCCTTCTTCTTCATTGTCTTCCATCGCAGTATCACCATATTCTTCAGGGAACATAGGATAGTTGTCATCATCCTCTTCTTCTCCATTGTCTTCCATCATAACCCCTCTTTCTCCGTGCTTGGTCCAACAATTATAGCTGGGCATGAAACCTCTCCGAAGCAGGTGGCCTTGAAGGGTTCTCGAGGAAGAGTGCTCCTTGACGTTCTGACAGTCCACGCATGGACAAGGAATAAAACCATCCTCTTTGTTTGCCTCAGCCACAACGAGAAATTTATGCAGGCCTGTAATAAAATCGGGACTGCGTCGGTCGCCGTACATCCATCGCTGCCGTTCATCCATCTGCACATCATATAATTAGGTTTATTAAGTACCATTAGAATAACATTTTGAATAGTGAAATGACTACCGTACATCGACACATGCAATATTTGTATCAATTATAGATGAAAAACACAAGGCTGCTAACCTCGATCGATCGGAGGAAAGAGAGAGGAGAAAGCTTAAGTGTGGCTCGGGCACCTCATATCATTTTTTGTGAACGTAAGTGTGGCTCGGGCATTTCACCGAACACCTCTAGTGCATAGCAAAGGAAA
This sequence comes from Puccinellia tenuiflora, assembly GCA_012064385.1. Lineage (NCBI taxonomy): Eukaryota > Viridiplantae > Streptophyta > Magnoliopsida > Poales > Poaceae > Puccinellia > Puccinellia tenuiflora. The sequence continues at coordinate 162,086 of QRDG01000336.1, forward strand.
ACAAACTAGCACTCACCTCTCACACCTCCTAGCAAGAAAAAAAAAGAGGAGAAAAAGCTGGCTGGCTGGGTGCATATATATAGGCAGGGGAGGGGCATCCGTCCCGGTTCGTAGCACGAACCGGGACGAATGACCCAAACCGAACCGGGACCAATGCCTCACGGTGCCCTGGCAGCTCGAACCGGGACCAATGCCGGGCATTGATCCCGGTTTGTTGCCGAACCGGGACTAATGGCTTTTGGCCTCCTTCCGAAAGACCCTTTTTCTACTAGTGTGAAGTTGATTCTCATGTTACACGGATCTGGTGCGCGAGGCTTGTGCATATTTTTTTGGCGGGTGGTTTAGAACACGGCGCGTATCTACAGGCATGTGGTGTTTTTCTGTGTTTGCTAGTGGTAAGGCTAGAAGGAATGGATGTAGTGGTCAAGCTGTGGCGATATCACATCGTGCTTGAGGTTTGGTGATGTTTTTTGAATATCGGTACTAAAGCTCCGGTGTAAAAATCCTTGTTCCGATATTCGTCGCCTGTACATGGCAATGTTGGTGTTTCGGCATTGTTTCCTTGTTGAATGCATTATAAGGAATTTTCTTAGTCGCCACTCGAGGATGAAAATCCATGATCTGATCTTTGACTGAATCTAGCATCAGGAAAACTTGTGTCTCGTTAGTATTCCTAAAATTATTGTTGTTGGAGAACCTCCTCATAGCCAGGGCAGTGATTGATCTTGTTTTGGTTGATATGCGCCTTGGTTTTTTTTTTTGGTTGTGTGCATCCTCAATATCTTGAATTGTTGTAGATGTTGAGTTATTATAGAGGTGTGGGTGTGATTGCTATCTTCATGATATTAATATATTATTTTTTATCGAAAAATGATTACCTACTAGTGTCCTCTTAGGAGCAACATGCAGCAGCCCATTGTTCTCGCCACTTTATTTTGTTCGGGAAAGAGGACCACTATGCTAAATAGGGCAAGGAAAACATATGGAAACCAAGACAAATGCATATATGTCTGGTTTACGTATGGTTCGGGACTCTACAGAAAAAGCAGTTGCATATGGGTTAGGACTCGGCACACTTCATCAACCACAACCGTTTGTAACACCCGGACTTCGAGAAAGGTTCAACCACGAGGTGATGCACCTCAACAATGACGAGGCTTGTCACGTGCTTGCTTTAGGAGATGGATCCTAGGGCAGGCAGATACAAAATAAAGCAAGCATAAATTAGTCGTGTCAGGCAGCCATCTCTATGTCTCACAGCATATTGTTGTGTCTCCAAGATCTATATGAGAAAACAAGAGACCATGCAACAACGACTTTCATTTCACATGAGCCGAACCTAGCTTAAGAATAACGCAACTTCTACCATCTTTCCTAGGTATGAAAACCATTTCATTTGTTTCCATAACTTGTTTCCTAACGGCATATTCTATCGTAACCGATATCTTTTGCTCTCCTTCAATTTCAACATAAACAACATGGCGTGAAAGATTCCCTGCAGAGAGGATTGTGTGACGCCTTGGTATGTCAGGTGGCGACTCGGGGGGCAACTCGGGGGCCGACTTGGGGGCCGACGAGATCATCGCCGGCGAAGCTCATGTTTCCCTGTGGGCCGCATCCGGGGATAGAGCCGGAACCTTGCCCTTCGGTGGGCGGTTCTGGGTTCTCTCGGAGGAAGCAAGCGATGGGGACGACGACGACGAGATCGAGACGGTGGATCAGGTTCCTATGGGATCACTTCGGTACCTCTGCCGTACCCCAGAGGAATCTCCCACCAGAGATCTCTGTGACAAATGGAAATCGAGGAGGGAGCACAAGTGGAAGATGCAGCGGATGGCGGCGCTGCTGCTGTTAACTTCATCTTCCTCCTCTTCGCCGGTGAGTAAGTTTTCTAACTATCAGCTTGTTGGTTCACCGATTGTGGCTTTGGATGGCAAGAATTTGAAGCTGCCAGCCTTGTCTCCTTCTGTCCGGGTGTGGTCCGCTGATGAGGATGCTCATGGCTGGACTACCGTCCATGGATGCCAGTGAGGTAGGAAGACCAACGGCAACATGATCTCGCCAGTGATCTCGCCCGGAAATTCACGACTGGAGTTTCAAAATTCGAAAAGCTCGGTGGGGAGAAGTGGGCCGATGGGCCTAATGCTTTCTTCGGTTAGGCCTTTGGGCCAGAAAAAACCCATCAAACATGCAAAGTTATTAGCCCATCTGGTTGACCAGGAGGGTATTTATTCTGCCCGTGAGCAAATTTTGCCTCGTGTTTTTTCTTTGAGAACAAGGACTCAACGGTGGCTAGGGTTTACCTGGAAGGCTTTCTCCCCTGCACCTTTGGTTCAATCCACGGCTAACCGTGGCGGGGGAAGAGGAGAGGCGGATCGGGGAGGAGGTCATGCTGGAAGGATCCTGGTTACAATGCCCGTGGCGGCGGTGCACAAGGTTTCAATGGTGGCAATTTCCATGTTGGTGGACCGAGTGGTACAACGGGTAACAATGGGCAGCCTCAACGGAATTTCGGTGAGGGGGCGGCGCCCAGGTATGGGAATTATGGATCGTTTGATCAAGCTCCTTTTAATGGACGTAATGCCAATGGTTTGCAATATGGTGGTTTTAATGTTGGGACTGGTTTTAATGGGGGTGGCGATCGTCGGTTTGGCTATGCCGGGGATCGCTTCAGCGGAAGATACAATGATCGTCGTGCGAACGAGGGCTTGCTATCAAAGTAGGTGGATTGTTCTGTGGTGCTCACTAAACCTGCTATTGGACGGGATCAGACAACATGGGCATTCTTCTTAGCGAGAATTATTGCAGTAGGATAGGTGGCGCTGGCCGCTTTGGACGAGCACGCTTTGTTAGTGGAAGGACAAACACCAGGGTGGTGGCTCTGGTGGTCACTGTGCCAACTCCTACGGTAATAACAGTTGCGCCCATTGCTACTTCTACTGTCACTACACCTGCAGCAGCGCAAGTCTCGGCGGTGGTTGAGACCCTGATGCATGTTGCACAACAACTCATTGGAGCGGTTCTGGTGCCGGTCATTGCTGCGGTTCCTGAACAGAGGTAGCAGGTGGTTGATGTAGTGGATCAGGAGGCAATGGAAGCAGCAAAGAAAGGGGAAAAGGTGGACAAGGTGAAATTTTATAGATGTGGAAACCCAGGTCATGTTTTGGCAGAGTGTACTGCGGCTCTGTGTGATAATTGTGAAGGATCTGATCATCTTTCCGAGGAGTGCCACTTGCTCAGTGCTCCCAAACCTCAGATTCTTATTTTTGGCCATGCTCATGATGATCTTATGTTCTTCGGGATGAACATCACGGATACGTACAAACCGAAAAACGGAGAACACCAGGCTTGCCATGCTATCTTTTACTAGAGGAGATATGTCCATCCCTCAGATTGTTCGGCAGCTTCAGAGGCTTGTTCCAGTAGAGAATTTCTGTTGGGAGATTCAACAGGTGGGACACAACATTTTTCAAGGTTCAATTTCTTTCAAAGGCTGATCTGGATAGAATGAAGATATTTGGTATGTGTAGGGTACCAAATAGTGTGTGTGAGATTACTGTTGACTCTTGGCTGCCCAGAGTTGAACCAATGGTTCTACTTCCTCAGGTCTGGGTGCGGATGTCAGGGATACCTTCAAAGCACAAAGGAGATTTTCTTGCGCTTTGGAGTATGGGTACGCTATTTGGTAAAACTCTAAAAGTTGATATGCCTTTTACTCGTGAGCATGGTATTCTTCGTATTCATATTGGCTGTGTGGATCACACCAAAATTCCCAAGGACCTTCCGGTTTTTATTAAGGATGGTTTTTATGATATATCTTTTGAGGTGGAAGGGTTGATGGATAATGACCAAAATGATGTGATTATGGATGATCATAATGGAGACTTGGAAGATGATAATAATGAGGATGGGATGGGATAGGGAGATGTTGGAGGCAATGTTAATGGGATAGCAAATGACACTTCAAATGCTTCAGATGGTACTAATCTAGAGGGGGGAGTGCAGAATGGAGGGACTGAGGGGACTCACAGATCTCACAAGGTGACCCCGGGTGTGATTTATTCACCTCTGATTTAAAAGTCAATGGAGATGACAAAGAAATGGTTGGAGGGTTTTATGATGCACCCTGAGGTTGAGAAGTTGGAAGGCTCGGCTAGAACTGAATCTAATGTTGTGACTAAGATGATAAAAGAGGGTTCGGGTTTGACCTGTACACAGAAGGAGATTGCTTCTCCACTTCTATCATCTCCGGTAAAAAACTATACTTTTCTTTCGGAACCACAACATGTTAATTTGGGGGATGCCTTGAATTTGTGTGTTTCCTTGCAGGTTGATTCACTTAATCTTTGTGAGGATCGGCGGTCCTCGATGGTCCCATTGGAGGAAGCACTAGATGCAGTGGCAGAAGAATCTGCCTTTTCTGCCGCGACAGGAGATGATGCAGCTTCCTCTGCCGTGACGGAGATTCCTACGGCAACGCTAATGGGTGCTGCCGCCGCTGCTGTGTGCTCTGCCGAGTCAGAGAATTTCTCGCTTTTCTCTGCTGCGGCAGCTCCAATGGGTGCAGCTGCTAGTACCATGTGCTCTGCCGAGGCAGAGCTTTCTCTTGACTCTGTCGTGGCAGCGCCGTTGGGTGTGGCTGGGGATGCACATGCGATCATGGAGACACAGGGTATCCCCTCTCCAGTGAGCCGGGGCCTATGTGGTTTTGCGGTTCATAGGGAGGGTAGGGTGCAGCTCGACACTTCAACACCTCTGATGATGGCCTCGCTGCCGCCGATGGACGGTCTTGGGACTCCTTACTACCCAAATATGATGAATATGGTGTCGCCGCTACGTGGAGCTGCTGCTGGAGGCTGTGGGGTAGCTGGCCCTACAGCGGAGGAAGTCATCGCTTATGGTGGTATTGTGGATCCGAGGATGCTTGGTATTCGCTCGACTGATCGGCTCAAGGCTCAGCCACATGCGGATGCCACTCAATTGGAGAAGGCACGCCTGCTGGTTGAACACCGGGACAACCTATGGGCTAAAGGTACGGCTTCACATCGCTCCTTTTTTTATTTACCTAATGACGTAATTCTAGCTAGAGCGTCCTCTTTGGGTGTTTCGTTAGGCTTGTCCCCTTCGGAAGCTGTTCAATCAATCTCTACTCTCAAAAATACTAAAGAAACTAGGAACATTACTTTTTTTAAGAATATTTTAAAAATCTAGAAGATAATGAGATTCAGAGTATGGTTATTCGAAAAGCGTATAATTTGAGTGAGGACCTCTATAATGAGGAAGAGGAGGAATCTACCGAACACTTTGACACTGTTACTAAGGTAGTAAAAACCACTAAGAAAAGGGGGACAAAAAAGGCACTGGCCTTTCTGTCCAATGAAGAAGTGCAAGGATTGAAAAACTAAGAAAGAAATTATAATAAAAGGAATGATTTGGAATAATGATGGTTTTGCGGACACGGCTAAATACTTTACAGTTAGGGAGACGGAGATTGAATATAAGTTAGATTTTGTGGCTGTTCTTGAGACAGGAAGGTCTAATTTCTCAACACCTTATTTAAAACAGTTAGCTGGGGGTCTAGATTATGAATGGTCTTGTCTACCTCCTCATGGTCGATCTGGAGGAATTCTAGTTGGATTTAATTCAGCACAATTGTCAGTCCAAAGTGTTGTGGATGGGGACTTCTGTGTTAAATTCAAATTAAAATCAAAAGATGACGGTTTTCTTTGATTACTTGTAATAGTTTATGGTGCTGCACAAGAAGAACATAAACTAGCTTTTTTGGCCGAACTTGTCCGTATTTGTCAAAATGAAACACTCCCTATGTTGGTGGGGGGCGACTCCAACATAGATGGCCGGTTGTGTTTAATGCTATTATCGAGAGTCTTGATCTGAGAGAGATTGCTCTCTCAGGCAGGCAATTCACTTGGGCAAGTAGGTGGGAAACTCCAACGTTTGAAAAATTGGATCGGTTCCTAGCTAGCATCGAGTGGGAACAAAAATTTCCGCTGGTTACTGTCCATGTGTTGACTAGGACACGATCAGATCACACTCCACTCATTTTAGACACGGGAGATCGTGCTCACTTAGGAAATAAAACCCACTTCTCGTTTGAATTATCCTGGTTGCGCCAACCTGATTTTTATGAGTTGATGGCTCATGTGTGGGGGACCACACCTGGTGGCGCCTCACCAACTAAGACTTGGCAAAACAAAATTCGACACCTTCGTCAATTTCTTAGAGGTTGGGCAAAAAATTTGAGTGGTGAATAAAAAAAATAAAAGAAAAACTGGTGTTACTCATTGATGCGTTGGACATTAAAGCTGAGTCTACCCCCCTTTCGGAGTCTGAGAGGATTGCCAAAAAAGATTCTGATGAGTGTCTGGCAAATTTGCATCGTGATGAGGAGGCTAAATGGGCTCAACGGGCAAAGGTTAAATATATCCAACAGGGGGGAGTAATACAAGATATTTCCACCTTATAGCTAATGGAAAACATAGGAAAAAAGAATCTTCCAGTTAGAGCAGGATGAAGGCACCATTGTTGGAGAGTCTAATTTGAGAACTTTTATCTCAGAATATTACAAGAGGTTATTTGGACCTCCGGCCCCAAACAATGTTACTCTAGATGAATCATTTAGAACTGATTTACCGAATATTTCTACTGAAGAAAATGATATTCTAACTTCGAATTTTACTGAAAAGGAGGTGTTAGAAGCAATTAATCAAATGGAGCATAATAAATCTCCGGGGCTAGATGGGTTTCCCACAGAATTTTATTAGAAGTTTTGGTATGTAATTAAAGGGGATTTGATGGCTCTTTTTACCCAACTTCAAGATGGGAACCTACCTCTTTTTAAACTGAATTTTTGGGTAATTACCTTGCTTCCCAAAAGAGAAGATGTGAGTAGGATTGACCAATATAGACCCATTTGCCTTTTAAATGTAAGTTTCAAAAAAATTACCAAGGTAGGTACTAATCGTGTGTCCTCAATTGCCCACAAAGTAATTAGGCCAACTCAATCTGCTTTCATTCCAGGTAGAAACATTCTTGAAGTAGTGGTAGTTCTACATGAAACGATACATGAAATGCATCGGAAAAAGTTGGATGGTGTGCTTTTTAAAATTGATTTTGAAAAAGCATATGATAAAGTAAATTGGGCCTTCCTCCAACAAGCATTGTGCATGAAGGGTTTTGACCCCAAGTGGTGTGAGTGGGTCTCTCGGTTTATTCAGGGGGGGTAGCGTTGGGATTCTAGTTAATGATGATATTGGGCACTATTTTCAAACCTTGAAAGGACTTCGACAAGGTGATCCGCTGTCACCTATTCTTTTTAATATAGTTGCGGATATTTTAGCCGTTCTTATTGCAAGGGCAAAAGACAATGGACAGGTTGGTAGCCTCATACCTCATCTTGTTGAGGGAGGGGTGTCAATATTACAATATGGGGACGACACTATTTATTTTTGGAACACGATTTAGAGAAGGCTACAAACATGAAATTAATTCTAGCATTGTTCGAACAACTTTCTGGCCTCAAGATAAACTTCCACAAAAGTGAACTTTATTGTTTTGGTAAAGCAAAGGAAGATCAGGAGGAGTATCGTGCAATTTTTGGATGCGAAATAGGCACCTTACCTTTAAAATATTTGGGGATTCCCATTCATTACAGAAAATTACTTAATAAGGAATGGAAACCCATTGAGGATAGATTTGAAAAACAAATGGGTTCATGGGCAAGCAAGATGCTCTCATATGGCGATCGTCTTGTCTTAATTAATTCGGTCCTGTCAAGTCTTCCGATGTTTTTCTTATCCTTTTTCAAAATACCAGTTGGGGTGAAGAAAAGACTTGATCATTTTCGGTCTAGATTTTTTTGGCAAAGTGATCATGTTAAGAAGAAATATAGGCTGACTAAATGGAACATTATTTGCCGTCCTAAAGATCAAGGAGGTTTGGGTATTGAGTTGCTTGATGCAAAAAAAAAAGATGTCTAGTAAGCAAATGGCTTTTTAAACTTTTACATGAAGATGGTGTTTGGCAGGAGTTGATGACCAATAAGTATCTTCAGGATAAGACGTTAGCTCAGGTTGAGCCCAAACCTTTTGACTCCCCTTTTTGGAAAGGAATTATGACAGTTAAAAATGATTTTTTTGCTTGTGGACATTTTGTGGTTGGAAATGGCTAGGGGACACGGTCTTGGGAGGATATTTGGCTCGGTACTTCATCTTTGGCTGTAAGGTATCCATCATTATTTAATATTGTGAGACGCAAAAATGTTTTGGTCGCGCAAGTGTTGGAAAACAACCCGCTGAATATTGAGTTTAGAAGGGTTTTGACCGGCGATCGATGGGTGTCTTGGCTACAGCTCGTTGAAGAAATTATGCATGTCACTCTGTCTGACGTTGAGGATTACTTTCAATGGAATTTAACCTTAGCGGGAAAAATTTCTGTAAAATCAATGTACACTGACCTTTTACATGACCATACTCCTTTTCTTCATAAGTACCTTTGGAAGTTAAAAATACCGCTGAAAATAAAAATATTTTTGTGGTTTCTTCAGCGGAAAGTTGTTCTTACTAAAGACAATTTGATTAAACGTCATTGGCAAGGGAGTAAACAATGTGCTTTCTGTCAATAGTATGAAACGGTTGATCACTTGTTCATTAATTGTTTCTTTACTAGACATATATGGCGTCTCATTCACTTTACGTTTAATATATCACCTCCAACTAGCACTACTAATATGTTTGGTAATTGGCTTAATGGGATTGATAAAAAAGAAACAAAAGCCCGTATTCGCATTGGCGTGAGTGTTTTTATTTGGGCAACATAGAATTGTCGTAATGATGTTGTGTTTAACAAGGTGAGAGATGCTCATTTTTTGCAGGTTGTTCATCGGGCTACTCATTGGATGCACATGTGGTCCTTTCTCCTTCCAACGGAGCAGCGGGAACTTATGGATACCGGATGTTCTCGCTTGATGGCGGTCGTTCGGGCTATCTTCAACCAGGGTGGTTGGCAGCATGCTAGAAGAATTCATAATGTCTAGGCATAGAGTTCTTTCTATTTTACGGTGGTTGATTCATGTGGCGACTTTGGTTGACCCATGATTTCTGTAATGGCGACTTAAAACTGAATTTGCTAGATACTATTTGTATGCAATATATGGCTATGTGCATCATATGATGCAGAGGCCGGGGCTTCTCCCTATTTCGAAAAAAAAAATCAGCTGTAACCGGTAAGTTGTCATCTTTGAGAGAGAGCAGCGGGATGTTCATGTAATCTAGACAAATGGTACTTGCAGCAAATATGCCTTGACAACCAGCTGGCCATGACCCATGAATAACTTGTATACTGATTGTAGCCTCCACATACTGAGCAAGGTTGCCGCATGCGGCATGTCCACTCTAGTTTGAAAAGTTCACTTGTGGCAACAAGGTTGATCGCATGTGAATGATGCCATTCATATGTTCTATACATCGCAGCTAAGAAACTTAAAAATTATCTTTGGATTCGTTAGTAGAGCTATATTCATATGTTCTATGGCTGCTTTGAGAATGGTTGCATACGGAGCTCCCGGTGATTCGCAGAATGACTATTTACGCATGGTCGTGTCCACAACCATTGAGTGTTTCTACAAGTTCTGCGGAGCAGTGTTTGGACCACAATATTTGTGATCACCCAATGCTAAAGATACTGCTCGGATCCTAGCCATGACTGAAGTAAGAGGGTTTCCTAGGATGCTTGGAACAATCGACTGCATGCATTAGGCAGGGAAAAATTGTCCATTTGCTTGGCAGGGGATTGATGACTGCAAGTGCACATGCCACTGTAGGTAGTTTCGAAGTAAGAGTATCAAACCAACGTGGAGCTGAGGAAATGGCCTCGTGTTAATAGTATTCGTCGCTTATCTCGATTGTACCTGCAAGTTGTCTTTAAATCTAGTTAAACAAATAGATGTGGAAAAATGGTGATTCTGTTGAAAAATAACTAACTATAAAATAAAATAAACTGAATTTAAAATGAGAACAAAATGATGAATGGAAAATGCTTGGAACTGCAACAGAGATGAAGGCGTTCTTGGGAAGTTTTGGTTCTAGCACTAGCATTTATTTATAAATTGAGTAAGCATGACATATGTTTGACTCTTATATGTCTTATGAGGGCGGAGCTCCGTATATTAGTGAGTCCTGAGTTCCTCTAGGCAACACACTACTCACAACCACTACTAGCCTAGATGCGCCTCACTGATCTAGTAATTAAGGGTTTCCCCGTGGATGTGGTCTAGGAACTGTGAATCCCCGTTATCCCCACTCTAATGATCAGCAAGGAGGAAAGGCAACCTTCTATCACTATGTACTCCAGTGCAACCTCCTGCCTCACACTAGCGTTAACCATCGGTTCATGACCTGTAGGCAAATATTTGGTGTGGTCGACTTCACACAAATATCATGTGGATTGTTACCGTAAGACAGCCAATAGTAAACATTGCATCTTTATCTCAATTCATAATATTGCTAGGGTTTCCCGTCTCCCCGAGAACTAAAGAAACTACTCACACATGAAGGCAATGAACATCATAGTAATTGTATGGCAAATGCTAGATTGATGTATGAATGAGTACACGTGTAAATCCACAACTAAATGCTCCAGAATTACAACGAGATGGGTGAGAGATACGTCGATGAAGATGATGATGGTGGTGATGGAGATCGATGTGGAGGCCTTCACGATGATGTAGTCGATGGAGATGGATTCCCAGCCGCGAATTCCCCCTCCGGACACCTTCCGAAGGCTAGGGTTTGGTGCTATTTCGTGGCTGACGGCTGTGTGTCTTCAGGAATGACTTTAAATGTTTTTGATCATCATATTTGCTCCTTTATTTGGCATTTCTTGCCTAGTATGATATTTCTCCTTGGTATTTGCATTCCCTACATACACAGACACGAATAGTGTCTTTTGCATGGTAAAATGATAGAATCCCTACATCTACATAATAATTCAATAAGTAGAAACACTATATAAAATGGACGCATCAGGGATGTACAAAGGCCATAAAGGATCTTGTAGTGTGATACTAGAGGCAATGGCTACACTGGATCTCTGGATTTGGCATTCCTTCTTTGGCATGGCAGGATCTAACAATGACATCAACGTCATGTAGTGCTCGAATGTCTTATCCAAGCTTGTTGAAGGTCATGCTGGGCACCACTACAACAAGGGATACTACCTGGCAGATGGCATCTATCCAACATTTGTAAAGGCTATCTCAAACCTTGTCATGGGCAAAGAGATCTTTTTTTTCTTAGTGCCAGGAGGCTTGCAGGAAGGATGTCGAGCAGGCATTTGGTGCGCTCCAATCTTGATTTGCTGTTGTCCCCCCCCCCCCCCCCCCCTCCCCAATGCCTATATAAGAGGGAGGAGAGGGGGAGCGCATCACCTATAACCCTAGCCGCCCCTGTCCTCTCTCCACCCTCCTCTAGCCTCGGTAGTGGCTTGGGAAGCCCTGCTGAAATTTCTCCACCATATCCACCGCAACGCCATCATGTTGTCAGGCTCTCTCGAGCCACTTCTCTCTCACCTGCCGGATCAAGGAGGAGAAGTCGTCATCAAGCTGAACGTGTGGATACCATGGAGTGCCGCTCTTGTGGTGCTTCAACGGATTGATCCGACGCGTGAACAACTACATCAACACCGATCAAAAGATCGTTAACGCTCGTGTGTCTTCGAGGGTTAGTAGATCTGATCTTCCTTGCTACTTGCATCTTTTAGATCTAGATCTTGCTGGGGTTCTTCCGCTTGTTATGTAGGAATTCTTTTGTTTTCTATGTCACGAACCCTTCAGGAACTTATTTTGACACCAAAATGTCACCACTGCCTCACCACCCCGATGAAGACACGAAAACTAAGTGAAACAAAAACAGGAACCCTCCCACCGATGCGAGACCGGGATATCACACCTCCAAGGCCTGAGAGGCCATCGGAGGCGAGACAGGACAGGGGTGTCCCCGGCAGAGGGTGCGGAAACCCTAGCCACCTTGGGGTTCCATCCGCTCGTATCGGTGATTGGATATTGATCCCAAAAAATACATAGTAACTACTCCCTCTGTATCATAATATAAGATGTTTGTTATTTGTATGCGAACTACATACGAATGTATATAGACGTAATTAGTATGTGGATTCACTTATTTTGTTTTGCTTTGTATGTAATCCGCATGCAAATAGCTAAACTATCTTATATTATGATACAGAGGGAGTAAAAGGCAGGTTCTATAGGACGGCGATCCATCCTGCGATGTTGTATGGCACAGAATGTTGACCAACCAAGAGGCGACATATCCAACAATTAGGTGTGGCAGAGATGTGCATGTTGAGATGGATATGTGGCCACACAAGAAAGGATCGGGTCCAGAATGATGATATACGTGAAAGAGTTGGGGTAGCACCGATTGAAGAGAAGTTTGTCCAACATCGTTTAAGATGGTTTGTAAATATACAACGCAGGCCTCCAGAAGCGCCAGTGCATAGCGGACGGATAAAACGGGCCAGGAATATTAAGGGAACGTGGTAAATCAAACTTGACATGGGAGGAGTCCGTTAAGAGAGACCTGAAGGATTGAAACATCACCAAAGAACTTGTCATGAACAGGGGTGCGTGGAAACTAGCTATCCACGTGCTAGAACCATGACTTGGTTTCAAGATCTTATTGGAGGAGTCCGTTAAGAGAGAACTGAAGGATTAAAACATCACCAAAGAACTTATTTGGGACTGAAAGGTTTTGTTGTTGTTGTCGTATGTACTCTGCATGCAAATAGCTAAATCATCTTATATTATTATGATACGGAGGGAGTAAGATTTAATAGAAATTGCAAACAACTTTTTATAACGAATGTGTTGAGTGGTGTAACTAATAAATGGCAACATAACATAAAAAGGAAAATCTACACCGTAGGGGCTTTCTACACCCTACGGTAAAGTTGTAAAAAAAATGGCCACATAACAACTTTTTTTTTTTAGAGAGCAACATAAAAAAACTTGAAATGCCGCATGTGTTTTTTCCCTGCAGTACTTGTGGGTCAGTGGGTGGTCTCCTGATTATCATGTGCAAACCAGTTCGAATATTATGGACCGATCATGCCGTGCCAAACGATAGCATTATTGTACAACAGGTCCTACACGAAATTATTTACATTCCAAGAGAGCATCTGATAGTTTTGCACGATACATGTTCGAGAGTTCAAAGCAAAGCCATCTTTTTTTCCCACCATTTCCCACAGCCAATTACTATTGCATTCACCTTCGTGTTTCGCAGAGGTGTAGGAAGGGATATCATCTGGTATGATAGTAGTTATTTTACTTTGTCAACTAGCGGCTCCGGATCATCTTGTAGAAACTACGTATGCAACCTACAAGCAATTCAGAAGATCAAGCCACGGTAATGATAATAGCCAACATATTTGCACATGGAATAAAAACAACGAGCACAACTTTCTCAAAGGAAAATGTATTCATTAAAATGGTCTCTATATTTGATTCAAGAAAACAGCTCACCAAACATACAGCACGACAGAAGTCTTGTAAACTTGCAGCCACGTTTATGCTGCGAAAACAAAACAAAAAAGAAACTGCGGATTACACTCTATTCTGTACTCAAAATTGAGGAGCGGTGATCACCAACTGACTCAATGGGAAAAAGGGAGGAAAGGGGAAAAAAAGATAGGAAAGCCTCATCAGTAGTCATTCATCTCACTTGTTTCGTTTTGACACACTTTTATCGGTTATCTACACTACACTAAACCACCGCATGATCGGTTCCAAACGACAGACTCTTTGTTATTGTACCTCAGCATTTCTCTTCCTGCGACCAAAACCACATCTACAGATAAATTCAGGGACTGGCCCATCGGCTCCAGCAACCCAAGGATGCTCAGCCGCAGCCTGCAGGGTGATTCGCTCTGCTGGATCTGCGGAAACATAAAGAAGTCAATTAATATAAAGAACACCTTCCAATATATGAAGACCATAGGATGATCAAATTTTTTTTTTGGAAAAGAACCTTTGCAGAGCAGCCTTTGTATCAAATCAGCAAGTTGGGGGCTCATGTCGCCAGTTATTTCCACTGGATCGTTGACAATCTATTCCACAGTAGTAACCTTGATGAGTTTTATGCGACAGGCAAATCAAAAAGAAATTGATGCAACTTGTATACACACCTTGTCATATGTTTCCTGCAAAGTATCTCCTAGAAATGGATAGCGCCCCGTAATCATACAATAGAGAGTAACACCAACTGCCCATGTATCAGCTGCTCTACCATGGTAGGCTGAACCTGCAATGAAGGAGGCGGAAAATGGTTGATCATACTATTAAGCAAGTTAATGCCATGGCCAAGGAAAATTTAGTAATTCAAATCAACGGCAAAAGAACCAGAATTGGTGCACTTATATTTATTGGCATCGCACCCATAACCCAGCCTTTGATTTCCTACAGTTGTACCGTAGTATTGATCCAGATGTATACTACCAGTGGTGGCCTCATTTCGGTAGTATGTGCGTGTTGGGTGTTTGCGGGCTTGGGGCTATGGGTTTGTTTATCTTTATCTGCAATTGTGCAGTCATTTAGCTGTGGAACACCTACAGTACCGTGCTACCAATATTCCAGAAACCACTTCAGATAAATAATTTGGTAACTGGCTGATTGTGCATGCCACTTTTTACAACTCAAATCAAAGTAATGTAATTGTACCTTGACAGCACTCCGGTGCGGTGAAAACAGGAGTACCTGGAGATCTCCAAAGCATATCATCGTCATCCTGCAATATAATCAAGTACCACATCATCTAAAGCATGAGGCTTAAGAATCCTACTAAAAATAGTTTATCACACTGAATCATAAAACTCCGTTGTCTACTCGAGTAACTTCAAATTTCTCATGAAGGCAGGAACTCCTGGTATTATTCAAGTACGCAATTCGCAAACTTAAATTTCAAAAGGTACAAACCATAAAACCTGAAGATTATAGTTTGTTAGATGAGAGCAACAAAACCAGAAAGTATGCAGTTATCTCTTTTGGGGTTCATTCAACTCAAAAGCTTTACCCTGACAATGAGAATAAATTTTACTGGAATAAACAAAATCACAAGATAAACAAACCACCTCAAAAATCTGGCTAACACTGAAATCCCCTATCTTCACATTGCCAGTACTTGTGACCAAGAGATTATCCGGTTTAAGATCACAATGAATAATATTCTGCGTATAAAACAAGAAAATTAAGTATTTGTATCAAGCCGGTAAGAATAAAACACAGTGCAAAATGCATAACATAGATAATGAACAGCTATAACCTACTTAGAAGCGAAAATATGTGACAAGTTATGTTTACTTTTGTAAGCAACCTGTTACAACGATCCATTAGGTACCAAAGTGTCTACACAACCGCATATACTCAATTAGAATCCAACATCTCTCTCTTCCTCGCTCATTCCCCCCTCACTCCCTCCCTCTCTCTCTGATGCGGTGAGGCCATTGACTTGAGGCACAACCAGACTCAGACCACTACCGCCCAAGGTCTGCTGTCCCTCCTCACCTCAGCAATGCAGCAGCAGCAGCAGCAGATGGTTGCGGCCAGCAGCACACGGAGCTCCTCCTTGGACAGCAGCCCAAGCCCGACAACTCGCCCACGCCCGAGCTCGAAACAGAGCAGCAACACAAGAGGAGCCTGCATTCGTTGCACCTGTGGAATGTCGGCTGACTGCCAGCGGCAAGATCTGCAGTGATGGTCGGTTGTGAGGTCGCTGGAGAGCAACATAGGGAGGAGATCTGTACCGGTGAAATCCCGCAACACGGGCTGCGCCTGAAGGAGCACTACGGAGGCAGCACAGGCAGGCAGGGATTGCAGTTCACCAGCGAGACTGCTGTTCGCAGTCGCAGCAACACAGGAAGAGCAGGGGCCACCTGCGGATCAGAGGAAGGCAGACCAGCACAGTGTGGCAGAGCAATGGCTAGCAACGGGACTGCTATAGCATCATCAGCACATGCTCAAGGCAGTAGCGGCGACGCATGGTGCAGAACACAAGTTGCAACACCCTACATGAAGAAAAGGGACGGCTGGATCAGAGAAAGATAGATTACGTTCTGGATGGGAGGAGGAACATGAAGGGGATACCGGCTAGTGGGACCCATGGTGGAAAAATAGTTCAAGTCAGAGCTAGTTTATGGACCCAAACTGTCAGTTTTGTAATCAAATAGGGGAATTGGGTATTGTGCTAATAATTAGCCCAATAGTTGTGATTCTCAGAAAATATGTCCAAGAGGTGGGGCAAAGTGTTAGAAACTCATGTAAAACTGACGTTTTTGTGTAGGGGTGTGCAAAAATGACACCGGTGAAAACCGTGGGAAACCATCTGGTGTAAATAGTTCATTTCCTTTCACACAGAAACTCCTCACGGCCAGTTTAGTAGAAAAAAAATGAACTAAACTGAAACCAGGTAAACCATGGAACTGTTTTTTCCCAACCCTAGCTTTGTGCAATTCACTCTAAAACCATAAACAAGACCACAAGCATCATACACAAGAAGAAAGCAGGTCTCACATTTCCCCTGTTTTTCTATCATTAGCTACAGATCAGGCTCCGATTTGTCAGCAAGAAACTCAACTACGAAGCCATCCACCTGTATATCCCCTGTTTCTCTATCATTAGCTGGCCCTGATTTGTCGGCAGGAAACTTTAACTACCAAGCCATTCATCTGTACAAAAAAAAAATGGAAGCTGCGCCTGAGCTCTCCTACAAAGGCAGCATACTCACTCAAATGCAGAAGTCAGTGGATTTGGCCAATATATGATGCGTCTTACAGCATGGTCTGAGAATGGATTACAAATCCAAGCTAATGGTTGTATACTTGTATGTGCAATCAGGTAGCTCAAAGAGAAAATACGTAAGTAGCTAAACTAAACGTGGACTAACAGTCTAACAGTATAATAGAAACTATGTCACTGTTGAGATATATGCTGAGCATCTGATCTTGCTTGTCCACACCGTGCCAACACAAGCAAGTACAGTGGAGGTGAAAAAAATACATGAATGCAAAATCATGCTGCTTTAAATAAAATTGCCTTACAAACTTAGAGATCTTCAAATATCTTTGTAAGTTCCTATTTGATAAGATCAAAGTGCTAATGAAATAGACACTACTAAAATATTTTTAGCACAGAATTCACCAAAGTGAACTGTTTCTTAGCGAAAGGAAAAAAAATCTTACATGAGCGTGAAGATACATAAGACCAGAGATTATGTCCCTCAAATATTTCCTGGAAGTATCTTCCCCTAAACCATCACCGCAAACCATTTTCCCATCAACATACTCCAGAACTGCCAATGCAAACGGAAAAGATTAAACTGTGATCGTATGAGATATGACAAAGATGCCAGCAAGCCCACTAAAATAATGCCATGCTAGACTAATAAGCAAAACAAGAGAGCATCAATAAATACCCATATAGAATTTTTCTGAGTTTTGGTCATCAATCACCTCAATGAGATTTACTATATTGGGATGATCCAACATTTTCATGAGGGCTACCTGTCACCAACGCAATAAAAGAGAAGCTAATTAGAAAACTTGGAAGACAAACAGCACTCGTAAAATCAGGAACTGTAGTCCACTGTACAGATGCAACATTTGTCAAATGCTACTAATAACATGCTTCTCCATTTGGACAAAAATTAATTGAATCTTTAGTCCACTATATATGATGATGGCCATCTATTATATTCTTTGAAGCATCCCAAGGGAAATTTTACTACAATTCAGCTTTTTTTAACAAACAACAGACAGCCAGTGAAATTGAAGTGAAGAAAAATGGTAACTGATAATCTTGAAATAAACAAGAGAAAACATACTAAATGAGATTTACTGTAGTACACTGTACAGATGCAACATTTGTCAAATGCTACTAATAACATGCTTCTCCATTTGGACAAAAATTAACTGAATCTTTAGTCCACTATATATGATGGCCATCTATTATATTCTTTGAAGCATCCCAAGGGAAATTTTACTACAATTCAGCTTTTTTAACAAACAACAGACGGCCAGTGAAATTGAAGCGAAGAAAAATGGTTACTGGTAATCTTGAAATAAACAAGAGAAAGCATACTAAATGGTGCACCCTCCTACAAAATCTTCTTCTGTAACAAGTACTAACAGAATATGATTAGTGACAATGATCAGCTTGGTTTTTATGGACAATAGGTCATATAGTGTTAATGTCTTCGAAGCTAACACAACTATATTCCCAGAGAACTTTGCACATGCCATAAAAAAAACAGCGAAGTGACATGTATTACAAAGACAAATGCTCTAACAAAGTTACTCACTTCCCGGAGAACATCTGTCATGGCTGTTTCTGACCGTACAACACGCACTTTCGCCATGTACGGTTTATTCAACACCTGAGAATGGAAAATGCTACAACTCCATCAAGTAGGCATAGCACTGTGCAACAGGCGCATAAAGAAATGGTGAAATTAATGGCAAGAACAAGAAAACAAAGTGATGGAATTCAAAGATGGCTAATAGTGAGTTCTGATGCAAGCCGTTTTCAGAAGTAGCAGTGATCATGCAAAGGGTACAGAATATTAGAAAGGCACGTGGAAAAATTAATAACTACCAGACAGAAATAGCACATCATGAGATTCAATAAGAAAATGTTATCAAAAAATCTCAGTCACCAATATCATGGAAGTAGTCAATAAAAAAGGCAGTTATGTCACCAGCCCCACGAGAGCAGTTGAAAGCATTACCTTCATTGCATATAACTTCCCATCTTTAATGTTTCGGTATCGAACCTTTTTAAGAAACAACGAACAAAAGGAAAGGAATCAGCCAGCTACCGAAGGAAGTCAATTAATAGCACATTTAAGCTCTCTTACCACTTTGCCATAGCTTCCAGCACCAATTTTTCCCATGTGAACATACTGATTGATCATCTTATTACCAATTTCGTCCTATAAATTGCCAAAAGGAAAGAAAAAGTTATTATATTGCTCAATTCAAAAAAGGTACAACTCTTCATGCAACGGACATGGCATAACCATGGAAACTTGGTCGAGCTCTTAGATCACTGGCCAGAACAGTGATCACCTAATTGTACTCTTGGTCTAAAATAATACATGTATGCTACGAATTACATTCAGCGGATCACGTTAATATGATTTGTGTTTGTCTACAACCAGTTGGCGCTAAAAGTATATCGATCATTGATCAACAAAAGGATTAATTTGTAACCATTCCAAAAGAAAACAAAGTTTAACCCGTAGCTGACCATGTTACCTACAAGAAAATATTTCCATAGATGAACCTTCAAAAACGGAGCAGAAATTAAATGGTAAACTCTGACTGATGTCTAAGAAGGTGGTACCTCTGAGCGAAACATTTTCGTAGTGACCTTAACTAGGTTGGCTCTACATGCGAAGCCACTCCGAGCCCTCGTCAGTATGATATCTTCAGACTTCTTCCGCGGCGGCTCGTCATCGCTTTGATGATGGTAGTCGGCGTCATCTCTCTCCGCGTCATCTCTCTCGTAGAAACTCTCATTGGGATCATCCACAGCTCCATCTCGGTTATTATTATAAAAGCTCGTGTCGATATCAGGGTCCTCCCCATTGTAGAAGCTTCTCCCCGGATCATCCCCAGTGCAGAAGCTCACGGCGAGATCGAGGTCGAGATCTTCCTCTTCGCTAGACGACTGGCGCTTCAGCAAATCCTTGGACAGCATGCCGTCGGTGTCCTGAGGCTGAGCTACCTTCACGCTGCTGCGCTGCCTCAGAAAACTGAAACAGCTGCAGCAGCCCATGTCCGCTAGGTCTGCCATTGGGAAGGGTAGGCGGCACCGGGAATCCTGCAGGAACAGGGCCGCCCAGGGCCCCTGATCTATAGGGGGCCAAATCACTTGTCCGGGAGCTGGAGGGCGAGGTCGACCTGGGCGCAGGAGAGCTGGAGGCCGAGGACGATCTGAGCAGCCGAGGGCGAGACGGGGTGGACGGGTCCGGCGGCGTCGATCTGCTGGCGTAGGAGCTCGGTAGACGTGGCCGGCGGCGATGGTAGGCGGCGGAGGACGTGATCGGGAGCGGGGCCGCGGAGGGGATGGGAGGTGGAGGCGACGGCGGGGATGGGATGGTATGCGGCGCGGATGAAACCCTAGCCTAGCCTAGCCTAGCCGCTTGTCGCACGGGAGATCTCGCAGCAGCGGCGCTTGGAGACCGAGAGAGGGAGGAGAGAACCGTGCGGGCACGGGTTTGGGTCTGGTGCGCACGAACTGGCAACTGGCAAGCGAAGCTAATTTCTTTCTTTTCTTTTTTTGACCTGCTAATTTCTTTGTTTTTTTTTTTTTTTTGAATAAGGCCAGCCCTCCTTACAAGAACATCCTTACAAGAAAAAGAAATAACACACAAATTCTTGAAAAGTTCAACACCATCTTCCTTCTTCATCCCTCGACAGCGCGTCGGGAGCAAAGCTCGATGCAACCTATGGGCCTCCAACGTAGCAAAGCTCGCGTCGAAGAAGCTTGAAAAAACCTAGGACTTGTATAAGCAGCGGTCGGGAAGTCATCGACGTAGACCAGAAAATGTCGGTGACCATGATCTTGAGAGATGTCGTCCCGGAGAAGCTAGTATCGAGAAGGACCGGTAGATAATACCAACTCCGGCCCGACAGAGAAGGGGGATACAGAACTCGTAAGTTCCGAAGCCATACATGGTTGAGCTTCATCAGACGGAGGCGGAACTTGAGAACACCAATAGGTTGCGGCATCATCCCCTCCACGGAACGCCAAAGCTTGACCTGCTAATTTCTTTGTTGTTCTATACTAATTTAGGAGTGCGGGTGATATGGCTCTCGTGTGAATTGAGCCCCTTATTTTGAAACATTCATAAACGAATTTTATATGTTTCAGATGGTTCAGTAAGAAAACATTGTATACATATATGTGTACTCTACATATTTGCACAGTTTCACTGAAAAATACATTATGGTTTTTGTCTATGCAAAAAGGACAAAATCACGGTCATGAAAAGCAATTAATAAACTCATTTTCGCTCCTCACATTTATCTTTTTTTTGTCTAGGTCACATCCGATAAGATATATGTCGATAAAACTTGGTACGTACATACTAGGCAACTATACTATTTGTACTCGTAAATATCTGAAAGTTACCATTAGGCGAGCAAGAATATTACAACCGCAGATAGACGAAATAAAGAGAAAAATGACATTCGTGGGATCTCCAAGCATAATTCTCCGAAAACAGGGCAGTGTTTCTTATTTTTCCACATATTCCAAAGTAAACAGCCAGCAGTACCGATCATTGGTATTGTTCTATCTCTACGTGTGACAAAGATCAAAGAAATAAGATTACAAAGAATACTCATTCACACGAGCGTGTGCGTCACTAAGAACATGCCGAGAATGGATAAGTCCTTGTAAGACCTCAGCATTCTCGTCTTAACAGTTTGGGATGCCATTGGAGTGAAATTTCCTACAATATTTTTTCACATGGAAGAAGGCTCTGTATGCAATGCAGGTGAATTGAATATACTGTGAATTCTATAGATGTTTCAACTTTGAAGCTTTGCCTATGTGATGGATCTGAATAAGACAGGGAGTTGCAGGCTAGAAAGCAGAGATAAAGCTAATGGACCTGTCTTTCAGAAAATCTCAAGACATGGTTTTGTTCACTAGACTTCTCTTACTATGTATGCAACATCGTATGCACAAATTGTGTCAACTCTACATACTCATACTTGTGATGAGCATGCAGTTGTCACAGCACAAATTAACAAGTCGTCATATCTTTAATTCAGAACAAAGTAACATTCTTATATAACTACATGGTCACACTGGATTAACTGATTAGAAAGCTACCACAGCATTAATCTAAAAACAACAAACTGCCTAGAAATCTATTTTTCCTCTGAAACCAAGTCAAACGCTCCATACTTCAGAAGCCCCAAAACTCTCCACATTTCTCCGTGTATAGAAACTTGGTCACTACTCATGCAGCTCCAGAATTCCTCTACATTGCAAAATGGTCTAGTGTTAGTGATTTAGTCCGCTGCAACAATAATGATACAGTGACCTCAAATATGACAAGCTAATGCCATGGAGCTCCATCTGGCAGGCTAATCCTCAAGTACTGAAGTACTAGTATAGATGGATTGCTGTTGCAGTACTAGTTAATATGAACAATGGCTAACTCTTTGATAAAAATCTTACCATGCAAAATGGCAGCCGGTTCTTCATGCTGATGGATTGATGGATGACCATGTCATGGCTGTGGCATTATGCGCCTAGCATGATCTGGAACAAAATACAGTTAGAAGCGAGGTTGTGGTATTCCAAGTAGAACATGATCTGAACAAAGTTAGTCACAATGCATGTAAACAATTCGCTAATCACAAGAAAGCAAACATATAATAGCGCCACGCCACATGTTTACATACAAAGGCTAGTTAGTACCTTGAGTGTAGAAGCTTATCCAAGGAATGACGTGGCGAGCCATTTTTTCTTCGGCAACCTTCTTGGTTCGGCCTGAATTGAGCTCAACCGTAAACAACCCATCCATTGTATTCAAGAAGACGGTGCCTTCTACGAAGCCACACACACAGGGTTTTGACTCGTAGCTTACAACGGTGTAAGGTTTGGGCTTGAAGGCCCTTGGGGGGAGCAGCTTCTCTAGCTCGATGACCTTGCGTTGCGCCCATACCAGAGCCCCGGCCTCGGCTGACCAGAGGGAGAGCCTAGTCCCTTGCAAGCCCGCAAACACCATCGCGCCGTCTTCCACCGATACAAGCACAAAGCGCTCATCCCAGTCCACTTCCGGCACATCGATGACAGATAGTTTCTGCTCGCCCAGCTTGTATTGCAGAACTCTGAAACTGTCCTGATACGAAAAGTAGAGCGTGTTTCCCACAAGTATACTGCGCCTGGACTGGTGTATCCAATCCTCGTGCTTCAGGGTAATGATGTCGCTCCACACACCAGATTCCGATGAGTATAGGCAGGCGGACGTGGTCTCGTACTTGGTACTCACCATGGCTACGAGGAAGGGCGGTCCATGACAGCCGAGGTGGTCGCAGTGTCGCTTGGCACAGAGCACCGCGCCAGTCCAGGAGTGGCGGCGACGGATTGTGGGGAATGGAACTCCCCACCGGCCATTGGTAATGGGGTCCCAGACGATGTATCCACTGGTGAGGAGTTCGGAATCACCAACCACAGGCTCGATGAGGATGCGGCCGTGGCGGGAGTCGACGGCCTTCCAGTTAGAGGGGTAGGAGGCGGCACCTGACGGGAGGCGGAAGGACGTTGTTGGGATGAAGCGGGATACGTCGCCGCTGTTTCGGGACACGAAGTTGACGACGAAGCCGAGCATGGGTGGTGCGCCGTGGAACTCGCGGTAGAGGCGGCAGAAGTCGGGGCCGGTGAGGATGCGGCGCCAGGCCTTGCAGACAAGGGAGGCGCGGACGAGGCGCGCGGGGTCGTCCGGCGGGATGCAGAGGAAGACGCTGACGATGTCGTCCTCGGGCAGCGTCGGCGGCGAGTGGCGGCTGCGAGACGGGTTCATCTCGCCGGATCTGGTCCGGGAGAGGGGAGCGGCGGGCGCGCGTGGGGTGGGAAGGCCAAATCCTATATATCGCCCCGCAGCGACGCGTTGCCGGAGCGTCGCCTGAAGGCTCCCGCTGATGGGCCGGCCCTTTTGGCGAAGATTTTCATTTTCTGTATTCTGTTTCTTTTTTTCTTCTCTGTTTTTTCTTTTCTTTTTCTATTTAATTTTCTGTTATTTATTTTTCTTTTATTTTTCTGTTTTATTTTATGTTATTTTATTTTCTTTTTGTTCCTTTTTTGTCACCAAAATTTTCCATTCATTGAAATTTTGTTTTCACTTTAAAAATCATTTGAAAATAGTTTCCGCTCACCGACATTTTCTGTTTACTTTAAAAACCGTTCGAAAATAGTTTTGTTCACCGATTTTTTTGTTCACTTTTAAAATCGTTCAAAAATAATTTTCGTTCACCGACATTTTCTGTTAACTTTAAAAAATGTTCAAAAATAGTTTTCGTTCACCGATATTTTTTTTTCAAATTTAAAAAATGTTCAAATTTGAAAATTGTTTTAGCGTTGAAAAATGTTCAAAATTAAAATTTGTTCAATTTTAAGAATCGTTCAAAAATAGTTTCTGTTCATCGATATTTTCTATTCACTTTTAAAATCGTTCTAACATAGTTTCTGTGCGCCGATATTTTATGTTCACTTTTAAATAGTTCCAAAATAATTTGTGTTTACCAACATTTTATGTTCAAATTTTTAAAAATGTTTAAAATTAAAATTTGTTTAATTTTAAGAAATGTTCAAATTTGAAAATTGAACACTTAAAATTGTTTAGTTTTGAAAATTCTTCAAAATTCAAATTTGTTCAAATTTTAAAAATGTTTAAATTTAAAAATTGTTCACATTTTTAAAGATCATATTATAAAAAATGTTTCAGTTCGAAAAATGTTCAGATTTATATTCTATTTAATATTAAAAATAAAACAGCAAACAGGAAATAAAAAAGAAATCCAGCCGTTAAATGGGCCGCTCTATGGCGGCCCATTTATTTCCGCGCTGCGGGCGACGGAAGCTCCTGCATCGCTTTGGAGCGATGTATAGGAGCTCCCGGTGGGAAGTGGGATTGGTTTGGGTTAGTGCTGGCCATATGGCCGGCCCGACCCGAAACGGCCCTTTTATCAATGGACCGTGCCGTACTAGCCCGAAGGCCTGAGTTCGGCGATCGCCTGGCATGGCTGCGGGCTGCGGCCCGGTCCGCGTGCCATTTCGCCCTTTTTGTCCGTTTTGGCCTTCCATGCCTTTTTTGAAAAATACAGAACAATCTAATAAATTCAGAATTGTCTAAAAAAACTAATAAATATGGATAATCCAAAAATAAATAAGAAAAAGAAGCAAAGTGTTATACGGGATAAATATTGTGCTCTGTTAGTAGCCGGCCAAGGGCACCTACTCCCTCGTTCCATGACGACGCGTGCCAACAAAAGTGACGGGTTATGTGTGTCACATGTCAGTGCACGACCATCTGGCACCCCTGCAACCGACCACATGCCAGCCAAGTGCCACGAGCCGCACAGCATTGTGTTGTGTGTGTGTCGTCCCAAGACGCCACACGAATAAAGGGTCTTGTCGGGGCGGCACATGACCTGATTTTGGCGATAAGCCTTGTTTCGTGGTGGGCCAAAGGCAGGACAACCCTCTTATTAGCGGGCCAAAGGGTATTGTCGGGGCTGTCTTTCTCGAAATATGATATTCAGGAGGGGCCATCAACGATATGCCTACCCTCGAGCCTGATGGATTTATTGTCGACTCTTCCAGTCGTGTTGGACAATCATTAATGAAGATCCCATGCAGGCGATCCACGCCTTCTCGGAGCCCATGGTCCAAATTTTGCATGTCGTCATACTACAAACATTGCCTTGCTCCTCAAAAAGACGGTGCAGACTCGATCATTGATTTCCACCCAATCAGCCTAATCCATATGATTCCTAAGATCACCGCTAAAGCCATGCCGTTCGACTCCATCTCAGGATGAACAATATCTTTTCAAGGAGTCAAAGCGCCTCCATCAAATCGTGCAACATCCACGATAACTTTATGTTTGTGCGAAAATCAGCGAGGCGGCTCCACAGAAACCGCACTCTAGCAATCTGCATCAGGCTCAACATAGCAAAAGCTTTTGATTTGGTACACAACATAGCGGCTTCCCTCCATGTTGGCGGGCCTAGGTGGCCCTGTTATTTTCATCGTGCTCCTCCCAGGTCCTTCTTAAAGTGATACCAGGCTTGGTGACCGCTCATGGCCGCAGTTTGAGGCAGGGAGATCCCCTCTCGCCTCTTCTCTTTGACCTTGCCATCGACCCCCTACCTCGGATCATTCAGTTTCCTGCTGATGCTGGCCTTGTGCAACCTCTACCTAGGAGACTTGCTCGACTGCCCGACCATTTTCATTGCCCTACTGCTCTTGATGTGACCAATTTTGCCTCTCTCCTCCACAATTTTGGAGAGGTCCTAACTCTCACAAAAAAAATGTTTCCAAAAGCTCCATCGCTCCAAGTACGATGTGCTGTAATCGACCTTCCGGCTATTCTAGGGAATTTTCCAACAGTCACACCTCGCCTATTGATATGTGTCAAACATATCGATAATTTTTTATTGTTCCATACATGTTTTACGTCATTGCCACTTGTTTCTATATCAATTTTATGATTTATTTGGGATAACCTATTAATATTTGCAAAAGTGAAAAATGTTCTTGTTTTACACTTTCATGTGTAGGAATCGCTTGGAAATTGGCAAAAACACAAAAAGAAACTTTGTTGGAGTCGAATTGGACTTTCCTGAAATCTGTCAATCCGTAAGATTTCAGAGATTGTCCGTTTTAGCACTTAAAACAACGTCAAATGGAAAACAAGGCACAATCACAAAGTTGTGGGAAATTTCCGTAGCTTTCTATTAAGCCCAAGAACAGCCCAATCCGAGTCGGTACGGCTGAGATATCCCCGCTTTACTGAAGCCCAAAAATCTGATGACGGAAATTCGGAAAAGTATATAAAGAGAGGAAACCTAGGTCATCAAGCCACCACGAATTTTTCTCCTCCTAGGCAGCCTCCTAGGACAGGAGAACCTCCTCCATACCAGCACCATCTCCAAGCTTGAAGGGAGGGCCAAGGGCCGCCGCCCCCAAGGGCAGCCGCCGCCTCCACCAAGGGCTGCCGCCGCCGCCTCTCCAAGGGTTGCCGCCGCCGCTTCTCCAAGGGCTGCCGCCGCCGCTTCTCCAAGGGCTGCCGCCGCCGCCCCTCTCCGGGCCGCCGCCGACTGCCATCTCCCCTCCGGGCTGCACCTCTCCATCAAGCTCCTACTCACCATGGCCATGCGTGAGTAGTCTCCACCGGGGCTGAGGCTTATACAATTAGCTATGTGGTTATCTCTCTCTCCCATGATGTGATCGTTGTGATCATGAGCTTTGTTAGTATAGTTGAATACATGACGTTTCCCTATGTGTAATGGATATGATGTTGCTCAAGTGATATTATCTAGTATAATTTGCGGAGTCACCGTTGTGATCATGATGCCTCGGTGACAGTGTGGGTGCCGTGTGTGACTCTATGCAACAAGATTAGAGGGATCTTCATCATGAGTTTGTTCTTTATTATTGTTGGATTGAATAGATCATGAGGTTTCTTGATACTTGTGTTATTGAATAAAGATACTATTCAAGAAATAGGTTGTGGTATTTGTTGATACTATCTTTGGATGCGGATAGTGACAGCATGAAGTGTCCATAGATGTGTAATACGAACTTTAAGGTGTGCTTTTCGTAGCCCTACGCAATTCTCATCCTATTTGATCCACAAAAGAATGATCTCCGAGTAACGTCTACCATACATGTGTTTTTGTGGGAACTATCATGTGTTTAATTATGTTAATGATGGTGAGAGTAGTCACTAGTGAAAGTATGAAGCCTAAGCCTTGTTTCCAAGCATTGATACACCGTTTGTAGTCACTTTTGTCACTTGTTTGCTTGCTGCCATTTTTATTACAGAATTACAAAATCACCTTTTACCATCCATATCACTTGCATTTTACTATCTCTTCGCCGAACTAGTGCACCTATACAATTAGCCATTATATTAGGTGTGTTGGGTACACAAGAGACTTCTTGTATCTTAATTGCATGGTTGCTTGAGAAGGATATCTTTGACCTCTACCTCCCGTGGATTCGATAAACCTTGGGTTACTCACTTAACGAAAAATTGCCGCTGTCCTACAAACTTCTGCGCTTGGAGGCCCAACAAGTCTACAAGAATAGAAGCGTGTAGTAGACATCAAGCTCTTTTCTGGCGCCGTTGCCGGGGAGGTAAGGTAAACGACACTCGCATCCTCCGGCAACTAAGCTCTTTTCTGGCGCCGTTGCCGGGGAGGTGAGCGCTTGAAGGTATCTTCTTTAGATTCTGCAGTTATATCTTTTTGTTTCTTTTTTTTTTACTAGTTAGGCTTAATGGAAAACAACAACAAAATTAGAGAGCTTTATAAAATTTATCTTGAAATTGGTCATGATGCTTTTGAAGAGAAAATTAAAAAACCTATGGAACTTTATTTGCATAACAATCATGCTAGTAGCAATGTTATTAGTATGATTTCTTTGAATGCCATTGTTGCTAATGCTACGGAAAATTGCAAGCTTGAGGATGCCGGATTTGATGAATATGATCCTTTTAGTCCCCCAAACTTGAAGGAGGAAATTTGCTTTGATGATACTATGCCTCCTATATATGATGATTATTATGATGAATGTGATACTTCCATTCCACCTACTATTGAGGAAAAAGTTTATTATAATTATGATATGCCTCCTATTTATGATGATTACAATGATGGATATGATAGTTTTACTCCCACTATTACTAATGAGAAGGATTTTACTTATGTGGAGAGTAATAATACTTTTATGCATGTGGATCATGACAAGAATTTTTTTATATGATACTTATGTTGTTCAGTTTGTTCATGATGGTACTGAAATTTATTATGAGAGAGGGAAACATGGCTCTAAATATCTTAATACTATTAAGTTTCCTCTCTTTATGTTGAAGGTTTTAATGTTGCATTTGCTTTGCCTTCCTATGCTATTAGCTTTATGCTCCAATGATTTATTTTCTTACAATATGCCTATGTATAGGAAGAGAGTTAGACTTAAATGTGCTTGATATTTGCTTCATGATGCTCTCTTTTGCGTTCCAACTCTTATTCTTATGAGAGCATCATTAAAATTATCATAGCTAAAAGGATTAAAAGAAAAGCGCTCTTGGGAGGCAACCCATGTTTTCTTTACTTTCAATTTGTTTTTGTTTTTGTTTTTATTGAGTCATGAAGTTGTTGCCTCTGTATCAACTTCATTGTATCTTTTTCTTCTAGTTTTTTGTGCCAAGTTTAGCCTCTAATGCGTTGAAAGCGCGAGGTATTGTTTTGCTGTCCAGAAACAGATTTTAGTCCTTCACTGTTCGAAAATCCAAAAATTCTATGAATTTTATCTTTTTCTGAAATTTCTAGACAGCAAGCCTGATACTTTTATCTATCTTTCGTTAGTTTTTAGTTTTCTGATTTGAGCTACAGAATTGCCTAGAAAAATTCAATCTTTACAGACTGTTCAGTTTTTGACAGATTCTGCTTTTATTTGTATTCGTCTCTTTTACTATCGTCAAATGTGATACTCTAGAGGAGGAGTACCACATAGAGGCTTAGAGCATCTCTAGGAGATCCCGCAAACCGCAAACCGCAAACTGAAAACGCGCGGATGCAGGCCGAGAAAATCGCGTTATGTAGGCTGAAAATTGCTCCCGCAGAGCAGATACGGCATAGCAAACTGCAAATGCAAGAAAAATTTCGCGGGAAGCAGAAATCGACGCATAGGATTTAAATTTTGTCTTGCAGAATTTGAAATACATACAACTAAAAACTGAAATTGAGCTACAACTAAAACTGAAATTAGCCAGTCGCCGCCATGGCATGCTACATATACAAAAGGAGGCTCACCGGCGGCGGAGCCAAGGCCGTGGCGGCGACGTCGTCGAGGTGCTGTTCAATCCTCGTCGTCGTCAAGGAAGACGAAGGGCTGATCCTTCGCGATCTGCCGCCACTCGGCCTCCTTCTCCTCCTAGCCGACGGTCGCCTGCCGGACGAACTCGACCATGCCGTCGACGTAGTCCTCGCCGACGAAGTCGAAGCGCGTCACGTTCGGCTCGGCTTCCAGCGCGGCGATGACGTTGTCGAGGTCCTCATCGTCGACGTAGTCCCCCGGGCGGCCCACGTGCAGCTGCGGCTGTGCCGCGCGCGAGGAGGACGGGGCCATCGAGGACATCGCGCGCGAGGAGGACGGGGCCGACGAGGGCGCCGCGCGCGACGTGGACGCCGCCGACGAGCCGCGGAGAGCGGCCTGGTACCGGGCGGACTCGCGGCGGTAGTACGCTGGCAGCGGCCTCCTACCGTAGTTGAGGTACCGGTAGGAGGCGCGGACGCGCGCGCGGTCGGAGGACTCCCTGTCGGCCTCGGTCCTGTTGCGGCCGCCTCCGCCGCCGTTCGAGCTCTCGCCGCGGCTGATTTGCCCTCCGCCGCGGCCAATCTGGCCTCCCCAGCGGCCAATCTGCCGCCCGCCGCCGGTTGACGACCTACGGGACACCATGTCGTGTCTAGGGGAGCGTGGATCTGGCGGTGGCGCTTCCGATTGGGCTCGCCGGCGCCGGAATTGGTGCGAGGTGGGCGACGGAGGAAGAGAGGAGGAGGATAGGGTTCCAGCCTGCATCGGGCTCTTCGGCCGCCATATATGCCGATTTCGGAGCGGTGTAAGTAGGGGCCTGCATCGAAAAAGTGGGCCGAGACTATGTTGCGGTGTCTGCCCT
Source organism: Puccinellia tenuiflora (assembly GCA_012064385.1). Classification (NCBI taxonomy): domain Eukaryota; kingdom Viridiplantae; phylum Streptophyta; class Magnoliopsida; order Poales; family Poaceae; genus Puccinellia; species Puccinellia tenuiflora. The sequence continues at coordinate 192,595 of QRDG01000336.1, forward strand.
GGGCACTTTTTCGGCGCAAACCGGCATTCCAGCCTGCATAGGGCAATGCAGGCCGGGTTTGCCGTATCTGCTAGAGATGCTCTTAGTAAACAGTAGCTAATGCCCAATAAAGTTGTTTACAATTTGTCTTGAGTTGAACACATGTGCATTTTCATTTATGAGCACTAACCCTCTAATCAGTTTATGAGAAGTTTTGTGTGAAGGGAGTTTTTATGTTCCAAAGAAGAGGATAATGAAGAAATTGAAGATGGATCAGAGCTCAAGCTTGGGAATGCCCCCATGGCACCCCCTCTAAAAATCAAGAACCATCAAGCGTCTAAGCTTGGGGATGCCCAAGGCATCCCCTCCTCTTCATCGACTATCATGAGGTCGTCTTCGTTGAACTAAGTTTCTATGACTTTACATATTATGTGCTATTCTTGGAGCGTCATTTTATTTTGCTTTTAGTTTTGTTTTGTTTGTTGGTCATATTCATGTTGGATCCTATCCATCTTGTGTGGGAGAGAGACACGCTCCGCTTTTTTCGTTTGAATACTCCTTTGCTTCGCTTATATCTTGTTGAGTATTCTTAGCTACTGTTTGTTTGCTAGTAAGCTCTCGCTTTTAGCTTTTATCTTGTTTAGAGCTGCTAGTTGTTGTTGTTAGACTCTCTTGATCTTCACTTATATTTTTTAGAGAGTTGTTTTGGTTTCTTGGTTGATGTGTTAGAACGGTAAAATGCTATGCATGTGGTAGTGGTATGAAATAGAAAAAACCTGCATAGTCTTGTAGATCACTATGTGGATAATTTGATACTCTTCAATTGTTTTGAGGCATTAAAATAACTAATGGTTAAAATGTGTTGGTTAACGGTGTTAGAGAAGATTAGTGGAGATGTGTTAGTAAAGCGTGGAGCCGTACTTTTCTGAACTAAACAACCTAAGTCAACAATGCTAATGTGTCATGAATTCTGCTCAGTTGAAAATAAGTTCCTAGTGGGTAGTTACTACAACGGTCGGGGAAGCCAACGGGGCACTTGTGTCGCCGCCACGATCCCTCTCGGGGTGTCTCTAACCATTTGTGGAACATTGAAACTGCTAGTTGTTTGCAATATACGAAATGCATTGTGAGTTTTGGTTTTTGGCACTTCCACTTCCATATTTTGCTAGCCTCTTCGGTGCAGCGCAATGCCCTCTCTCACATTGAGATTGGTGCATACTTCGCGAGTACATCCAACTCCGTGGGAGAACTTCATCATGTTCTCCTACACATAAGCCAACTATCTCCCTCAAAACAGTCACCATACCTACCTATCACGGCATTTCCATAGCCGTTCCGAGATACATTGCCATGCAACATCCATCATTACATTACATGACTTGATGTCGTTCTTCATTACCATATAGTTTGCTTGATCATTGAGCTAGTGTGCAGCGTGGCTTGCCACATGTTCTACATTTTTTCCACACTACGCTCGATCATGCATATCTTCTTTTATATATCATGTATTATTCTTATGAGTTATGAGTACCAAAAAATGTGATGATTCATTTCTAATATAGAGTGTTGCTCCTACAGTGATGTATAAAATAAAATAAAACAAGAGAGAACAATAAAAGAGCCCAAAAAGAGGCCAAATGAGAGAGCATTTAAAAGAGCCAAGGAGGCCACCAAAATCCAAAAAAAAATATGAAAAGAGAGAGGAAGCAACACTACTATCCTTTTTACCACACTTGTGCTAGTAGCACCTACATTTCATTATAGAGAGTTCTCATGTTGTTTTAGTAGTATAACTATGTGGGGAATTAACGTTATAGAACTTGGCTTGTATATTCCAAGGATGAGCCTCCTCAAGTGCTCTAGGTCTTCATGAGCAAGCAAGTTGGATGCACCCCCACTAGTTCCATTGGAGAGCTTTCATACACTTATAGCTCTATGTGCATCCGTTCCATGGAAATCACTACTCCTCATACTTTAGCCTTTATTTGTGACCTTTCAAACCCTCCTCATTGTTCTCTTTGCCATAACATCTTGGTGCCAAAGCCACTTCTTACTTGCACTAGTTGAGTAGACTTCAAAACAGTTGATTTGTGAAGTAGATGGATTAGGACACTTGACTTGAGCTTGGCTATTTTCATGAATGACTAATTAGATGCTTTGAAGAATGATTGATACTTTACATTGGAGACATAATTTGCAATTCTTCTTTCTAAACCTAATGTATGGTTCCATGTCTCCAACGCACTTATTCATGAAAAGTTTCTAGCATCTGTTAGCTAGCGTTTGTTAATCATTGTTTGCTTAATGTCAACTATAGACAATTGTTTTGGATCACCTTATTCACATCATGTGCTTTGCATTACTATCTTGATCAAGATTATGTTGGTTGCATGTCTCATCAAAAATTATTTTGTTATCACTTACCTACTCGAGGACGAGTAGGAGTTAAGCTTGGGGATGTTGATACGTGTCAAACGTATCTATAATTTTTTAGTGATCCATGCTAATTTTGTGATGTTGTCACATGTTTTTATTATCATATTAAATCATTTTTATGCATTTTGTCAGACTAACCTATTGACAAGATGCCCAGTGCCAGTTTCCTGTTTTTGCTGTTTTGTATTTCAGAAAATCCACCACAGGAAATATCGTCCGATTGAGCTCAAAATTTACGGAGATTTTTTATGCGATGGAAGACACCAGAAGACCGAAGGGGCACCTAGGGGGCCCAGGGGTCACAGGCGGGTGCCTGCCACGACCCCCTTGGGACCCGCGGGTAGGGCCCTCCCCTGCCCCCTAGGCATCGCCTCGGCCCCCTCCGACACCTATAAAATCCCTTTTAACCTAAAAACGACGAGGCGGCCATTATTTTCCACAGAAGACATCCCGACGCGCCGTCATCTCAAACCCTTGTTCGGGGGTGATTCTGAAGCAGTTCCCGACACTCTGCCGGAGGGGAGATCGATCCCGGAGGGCTCTTCATCGCCATGCCTTCCTCCGGGATGATTTGTGAGTAGTCCCACCTTGGACCTTGGGTCCATGGAAGTAGCTAGATGGTAGTCTCTCTCTTGTGCTTCATGTTTATGATCTTGTGAGCTGCCTAACATGATCAAGATCGACTATTGTAATACTATGTGATGTGTTTGCTGGGATCCGATGGATTATAAAGTTATGATCAGATTGTGCATGATTCTTATATGATTGATTTATGTTCTTGCATGCTCTCCGATGTGCGTAGTTACTTTGGCCAAGTGATTATGTGTATCTCCAAGAGAGAGTATTTATGCTAGATAGTGGGTTCATGCCCCCTCTTGTTCCTGGGCACGAGTGACAGAAACGTCTAAGGGCGAGGGTGTGCTGTTGCTACTAAGGGTAAAACAGCGGTGTTAAAGTCTCTTTTGATATTTAATATTTCTTACTTCATGCACTTTACTTAATGCAAATGTCTGTTGCTTGCAACTTAATACCGATGGGTGACAGGCTGGATAGCGATCCCACGGTGGACTTTTTAGACAAAGATGCAGTTGGACTCAACGGTCTTTGTTCCTTGTCGTGATGCCTCCATAAATATTATCATGTTCTCTTTGTCATAGCTAAATTAAGTTTGTGTTATAATCTTGTCAATTGCCTAGCTGTAATTTGTTTACCCATCATATGATCGTTCTATTTACTTGAGAGACTCCACTAGTGAACCCATGGTCCCCGGTCCATCTTTTTACATTAATTGCAACCTTTATTCATCACTTTTCATCATCATTACTCCACTGGTCCATTTTCATAATTCATCTATTTCACCATATAATTAACCGCTTTGTTTTCTGCGAGACCGGAAAGATTGACAACCTTTCTGCCGTTGGGGGCAAAGTATTTTGGTTGAGTGTGTGCAGGTCCACGTCTGTTGAAGATTAAGCGCCAAAGATTTTCAACATTCACTTTGTTTTTTATTTCAAGCTCCTACTGGTTCGATAAACCTCGGTTCGTTATCGAGGGAGAACTGCTGCTATCTGCAACTCCGCCTTCGCTTGAGGAACCACCCAACTCTTTCCATCACATCATCAAGGAGTACCACATTGAGGCTTAGTAAACAGTAGCTAATGCTTGATAAAGTTGTTTGCAATTTGTCTTGAGTAAAACACATGTGCATTTTAATTTATGAGCACTAACCCTCTAATAAGTTTATGAGAAGTTTTGTGTGAAGAGAGTTTTTAAGTTCCAAAGGAGAGGAACATGAAGAAATTGAAGATGGATCAAAGCTCAAGCTTGGGGATGCCCCCATGGCACCCCCTTTGAATATCAAGAACCATCAAGCGTCAAAGCTTGGGGATGCCCAAGGCATCCCCTCTTCTTCATCGACTATCATGAGGTCATCTTCGTTGAACTAAGTTTTTATCACTTTACATATTATGTGCTATGCTTGGAGCGTCTTTTTGCTTTCAGTTTTGTTTGTTTGCTGGTTATATGCTTGTTGGATCCTTGCTTTGTTTGTGTGGGAGAGAGACACGCTCCGCTTTTTCGTTTGAATACTCCTATGCTTCGCTTATATTTTGTTGAGTATTCTTAGCTACTGTTTGTTTGCTAGTAAGCTCTCGCTTTTAGCTTATATCTTATTTAGGGCTGCTAGTAGTTGTTGTCAAACTCTCATGTTCTTCACTTATATTTGTTGGAGATTTGTTATTGGTAAATTGCTTGAATTGTCAAAGGGACAAAATGCTATTCATGCGATATTGGAATGAAATGAAAGCCTGCATAGTCTTGTAGATTAGTGTGTGGATACTTAATGCTTCTCAATTGTTTTGAGATATTATGTCGGGGATATACCAAATAAGGTTATCATCGACATGTACATATTCCAGCATACCAGGGTGGCCCAATAGTGGTAATGCCGACAGGCTTACAGGCGGCCCTGTATGCTGAAGCGTAAGGAGAAGGCAAAGCCGGCTAAGGAGGATCCAAGACGAAGGCCCAGTAACCATCCGGCTTGGTGAACAAGACGAAGACAACGAAGCCGTGTTAGTCTAGGACTCCTGTTACCTTAGTCGGTGCACTTTCCTTGTAAGCCCTAGGTCCGACCGCCTTTATAAGCCGGCCTACGGGACGCCTTAGGGCACGAGCTAGAGGACAATCTCCACAGCCTCATACAACTAAGTCTATACACACATCATTGTAACCCGGCGATATTGCCTTATAGTGATTTATAGCAGCACATAGCATCACGCCACCGTCGTGTGATCCGAAGCTGGGTAAACTGTGTGTAATCCCGTCACCGGAATCCCGCTACGTTCCTCCCCCATGTCTTCTCTCTACCGTCGGCGTGTATACCTAGCCGGATGGCACCCCTATCCCGGCTAGATTCGACAATAACACGACAGTTGGCGCCCACTGTGGGGCGAGAGGCGTACAGACGACGATCCGGACGGGATCCTTCATCCTCATCATCCACCAGATTGCATCTGGACAGATCATCCGATTTGGCATGTTCAACGTCATCATCTCATCTGGCCGGCTCATTAAATTCGGCGCAGTCAATATTCACCGACAAGGGCGACTTCTTCGACACCGCATCAACAAGGCAATACGGATGCTTGTATTTCTCTACTGATCCAGGCGCGGGGGCTCGACATCATCCATCGCCTTCGCGCAGCTAATCGGGTCTACAAGATCGAGACGGCGTCCGTTGCCCGTATGCGGAGATTCATTAAGTGTAGCGATCCGTCAAAGTTGCTGAGCTTCAAGGTTGACGGCCTAATCCCATTGCTTGGCTGTCATGTATGCGTACGTCCCGGCCGGCCGGCCGGCTAGCAGGGAGTAATTCGTATCGAAAAAGCGAAGGATCAAATTTCGAGATGACATCGGAGTTGGCAAGTCAAGTCCTGATTTGCTATCACGTAAAGGCTAGAGGTTACTTCTTCAAGAAGGCCACGTAAGATCCTAACATGACACAGCGATCTTTGAAGAAAAAAAAGAAGATTGGTCAAAGGAGAAAATCCCTCAAGCTGATTGTCTCCTAATGAGTACGTGTGCATCGCACTAAATCAGATCAATCAGCGGCTATGATCAACAACGAGCGATGCCGATCCAAGCTCTGCTCACTCGTCGTCCGGCTTATTTGCTGTTGCGACGTACTCCTTGTCCTAGCAAAGTCGGCGCGGTCGCGGTCTATTCATCGCCCTCTATTCGACAACACATTATGACGGACAGTCGTTTAGACTTAACGTCATTGCGTTCTTGCCTATCTGTCATTGCGTTCCGGCTTAATTGTCGACGCGGACGATGTTTTTTAGGCATAATTATCGTCGTGTCCAGCTTAATTGCTAACAGGACATGACGTCTTTTTGGCGTATCCGTGGTTGCGTTCTAGCTTAATTGCTAACGCGGCACGACGTTTTTACTGCGTACCCATCATCGCGTTCCGGCTTAATCGCCGATGCGGCATGTTACCTTTTTCGATGTACTTATCGTCGCGTTCCGGTTTAATCGCCGACGTAGCATGTTGACTTTTTGGCGTACCCATCGTCGCGTTTCAGTTTAAATTGCCAACGTGACATGATGTTTTATCGTGTCCTGTTTAATTGCTAACAGAACATGACGCCTTTTCGGCTTAGCCATTGTCTCGCATTTCGGTTTAATAGCCAACGCAGCAAGATGTTTTGTCGCGTTTTAGCTTAATTGCTAATGCGGCACGGCGCCTTTTGATCATCATCGCGTTCGGCTTAATTACCGACACGACATATTGCTTTCCCGACGTAATTATCGTCGTGTTCCAACTTAATCGTTGACACGGCAAGATGCTTTTTCGGCATAATTATCATCATGTCTAGCTTAATTGCTAGCAGGACATGACGCTTTTTCGGTGAATTTTTTTCGCCGGATTAGGCGGATCCGTCGTCAGCTTTATCGTGTTTCGGCGTCATCACCAACACGGTAGGGACGACACGCCTTTCCGGCATACACATCGTCGCAGTCCGGCTTAATTGCCGTCGCGGCCTACTCATCGCCGCATCCCAGCCTGCACGTCATCAACGCCAAGAGCACCAAAAAGCTAAGTTTTTCAGCAATTCTCTCGTTAACATTATATATGCTCATGAAATAAATTCTGGTTCGCTCTTCGTGCTATCTTTTATTTCCCGATGATCATATATATTAAGCTATCAATGTCAACCCAAATTTGCTTCGTGCTAGTGGTTATGTTCTGATGCTTTTTTGACCATGTTGCCTTACAAACTAATGTTTTGTCCGCCTAAAAGTATTCATCTGATTGCTTATGTGCTGGGTCGCCTAAGTAGGAGTTTCGGCACCAAATGCCAGCGTTTGTTCTGGGTCTAAACAGCTTGGTATTGCATCCCTGTTGCCCAGCAGACGTTCCGTGCCGGAGGTTTGCTAACACACGAAATATGGCTAAAGTGCATAAGCCAGAAAACTTAAGGGCGGACCGCAGATAATCTGCAACCCAAATGTTTTTGTTGAAAAAACTGTCGGCTTAGCCTTTACAATTGTTCAGCTTGCATTTAAAGTACAGCTTAATGCAGTTATTGTTTATTCGACAGGTGTTTTTTATTGTTGCTTCATCAAGGACGTCTCCTGCAAGCCGACTTGCATTCAGCCGCCTCCTGGGTTTTAAACAGATTGGCATTGCCCTGTTGCCCGGTGAGATGTATTCATCAAGCCTAACGCCGCCTTATTTCATAAGGTCGACATAAGCCTCGGGGGCTACAGTCTGTCGGAACTTACAGTTTTGATGGATAGCTCGGGGGCTGCGTCGAAGTCTCATGCCGCCTTACTTCATAAGCTGACATGAGCCTCGGGGGCTACAACCATTTGATCTACAACGACGCAAGTTCTACTGAGCATCGAGCCGACTTTCAAGTACATCTTCATCGATGCTCGGAGGCTACAACCATTGGATTTTCTGAGTCTCATGCCGCCTTACTTCATAAGCCGACATGAGCCTCGGGGGCTACATCCACCTGGACGGAGATTTTTTCTTCATTCACTCTTTGGAATAAACTCGGTTCTGAAACATGCAAATTGACTGTGTTCCCAATGGAATAAAGCTAGCACCAGCGGGCACAGTTCAATTCTGAAAGCAGACTGGACGCGGTCTACTTCAGAAGCATGGAAATCGGACGAGTTCCACTGGACACAAGCCGGCACGATATAAAATCGATCAGTCCGGGCGTCCAGTCAATCCGTCTTAAATGGCAATTAAGACGATGTCAGTTCGGCAGTACATGTCGGATTAATTTCTTCGGCAAAGCTTCAAGTTCTACATCGGTCTAACCAAGACAAGACGATAAAGGCGAAACTACTTCAAGCCCATCGAAAAAGCCGGCCGCTGGAGAACTCAAAACTTTCCGGGGGCTAATGTCGGGGATATACCAAATAAGGGTATCATCGACATGTACATATTCCAGCATACCAGGGTGGCCCAATGGTGGTAATGCCGACAGGCTTACAGGCGGCCCAGTATGCTGAAGCGTAAGGAGAAGGCAAAGCCGGCTAAGGAGGATCCAAGACGAAGGCCCAGTAACCATCCGGCTTGGTGAACAAGACGAAGACAACGAAGCCGTGTTAGTCTAAGACTCCTGTTACCTTAGTCGGTGCACTTTCCTTGTAAGCCCTAGGTCCGGCCGCCTTTATAAGCCGGCCTACGGGACGCCTTAGGGCACGAGCTAGAGATAATCTCCACAGCCTCATACAACCAAGGCTATACACACATCATTGTAACCCGGCGATATTGTCTTATAGTGATTTATAGCAGCACGTAGGATCACGCCACCGTCGTGTGATCCGAAGCTGGGTAAACTGTGTGTAATCCCGTCACCGGAATCCCGCTACGTTCCTCCCCCCATGTCTTCTCTCTACGGTCGGCGTGTATACCTAGCCGGATGGCACCCCTATCCCGGCTAGATTCGACAATACCACGACATATTAGGATGAATGCTTAAACTTGCTGGTTATTTGAGCGGAATTGATTAGTAAAGAAATACTATTAAAAACTTGGAACTGTGTGGTGTTTCGTAGTTGCTAATTCTTTAAGCTAATCTTTCCATCAAAAGAATTGTTTGGTCAACATGGGAGACAGTGTGGAGCTTTTATGGTTATGATTGATAAATGTCTTATGTTACTCAGTTACCGGTTAATTTTAGCGCCTCCATCAAATCGTGCAACATCCACGATAACTTTATGTTTGTGCGAAAATCAGCGAGGTGGCTCCACAGAAACCGCACTCTAGCAATCTGCATCAAGCTCAACATAGCAAAATCTTTTGATTCGGTACACAACATAGCAACTTCCCTCGATGTTGGCGGGCCTAGGTGGCCCTATTATTTTCGTCGTGCTCCTCCTAGGTCCTTCTTAAAGTGGTACCAGGCTTGGTGACTACTCATGGCCGTAGTTTGAGGCAGGGAGATCCCCTCTCGCCTCTTCTCTTTGACCTCGCCATCGACCCCCTACCTCGGATCATTCAGTTGCCTGCTGATGCTGGCCTTGTGCAACCTCTACCTGGGAGACTTGCTCGACTGCCCGACCATTTTCATTGCCCTACTGCTCTTGATGTGACCAATTTTTCCTCTCTCCTCCACAATTTTGGAGAGGTCCTAACTCTCACCAAAAATGTTTCCAAAAGCTCCATCGCTCCAAGTACGATGTGCTGTAATCGACCTTCCAGCTATTCTAGGGAATTTTCCAACAGTCACACCTCGCCTATCCCCATCAAGTACCTAAGTCAACGATGGGGGGATACTTTATAGGTAGGCCCATGGACCCGGAAAATAGACCCGCCAAGACCAAGAAGGCCAAAGCCGAGTCAAGCATCAAGTCACATGGGCTGGGCTGGAGACAAGCCGACCAAGGCCCATGATGGAGAAGGGACCCGCCAGGAAGGAGTCCAAGTACAACCCGGAGCCTAAGCTTGGAAGGCCAAGACGTAGAGTAGGACTCCGTGTTCTAGCATGACTCGGTGTAGGTTGTAAGTCCAGAGACCCGGCTACCTTTATAAGCGGGGTCCTGGACCTTAGATTGATGAGTTCGAAGCAATCCAGAAACACCAGATCCATAAGTCGCCGACCCCCCAGATAGGAGCCGGAACCTTGTAATCGAGATCAGTTCTAGAGCAACAAAGAGAAGCAGGAAGTAGGTCTTTACCTCTAATCAAGAGGGGCCGAACCTGGGTAAATCTGTGTCCCTAGGCGAGATTAACCTCTCCTACGTACTTCGTGCATCAATGGCCCCAGAACTCACCTTCCCGAGGAAGGACTTGCCGTGACAACCCCACGACAGTTGGCGCCTACCGTGGGGCAGGAGATGCGTGGAGTTGAGATCGTGGGAGCCGCTCGCCGGGCCATGGAGAAACTCGCCATCGGGCGAGTCTACACTGATGAGCATGGAGAAACCGAGATCGATGACTTCGGCTGGACTCCAGAGATGGAGGAAGTCGACGAGGGTTATCAGTTTGTTTTTGGAGGGATCAACGTGTTCGTCGGCATGGTTTGCGCGTCGGGTCTTCGCGCTAACTCGGCGGAATCAGTGTCAGAGCCAACAGCTGTTGTCGAGTCCGACGGCGAGGAGTCGGTCGGGACATCAGAAGTCGGCATCATCGCCGAGCCAAAGAAACAACTTGCTGTCAACCATGAAGAGGAGTCGCTGGCGGAGCCACTTATGGAGCCAGATTACGACGCCGATTCAGAGTCTATCTTGCCCTTGTTCGAGTATCGGCTTGGGTATGGAATTGAAGAGGAGGATTACGCGGAGTCGCCAGTACGCGCCCGCGTCGTTGGAGTCTACATGTCTGGGAACGGCGGAAATCAATTTGATCCAAGTCTACTAACAAAGGAAATCAATGCAAGCAATGCAGCAGAACGGGCGGCCGAGTTAGCTAGCGCGCGTGCTGCGATGGAGAGGCAACTAGCAGAAATCAACGAGGCAAACCGCTAGATTAGCAGAAGAGCGGGCCCGGGTCCAGACTGAGGCCCAGGTTGTAAGGAGTCGCCAGGAGGAACTCACCTCTATTCAGCATCGCAGGGCGAGGAGTCGCCTGCGTGGCGGAGTCATTGTCAACCCTACTGCTTTGTTCAACACACCCACTGGTCCAGGCGCAGGAGCCGGGCTAGGGAGCTCATCAGCTGCAGGAGGCGGCGCAGGAGGAGCAACACCACCACCACCACCAGAAGGACCCGGCGGTAACGGTACCAACGGACCGCCACCTGAAGGAGGAGTCGGAGGAGGATCAGCAGGTGGTATGGGACCTCCACCTGGCAGGTTTCGTACGCCAGAGGGGCATTACTCTAACCCAATGGACAACGTTCACGCGGCAACTATGAGGCTAGAGAACATTGAGATACCAGAAGGAGCAGCGGGACAGGAGACCCGCCGTGCTATAGAGATGCTGAAGACAGCAATGACTCAGCAAGCTCTTTATCCAGCGTTTCCAGATGCAAGTAGGCTGCACTCGACACCGTTCAACTCTGGCACGAGGAGTCGGCATGACGAGTCTCACCCGGCCAACTCTACAAGCGCAAGGCGCCGTGAACAAGAGAGGAACAGGGTCATCATACCAACTGCCTCACGAGCTCAACTGGTGGTTGATGAAGCAAGACAGCGACGAGAGAGGGAGGCGGCCAGGGCACGGGAGGCTGAGAGGGACAGAGCCCTAGCTGGTCCAGATAACCAGCCTCAGCCAACCCGGGCGCACACAGAGGTGACTTTTCCTGGTACCTCTCCTTCACTAACAGGACCAGAGTGCCTGTCAGATGCCATCAGGTCCGAGTCTTTCCCCAGCGACTTCAAGGAGCCGCGCAAAGTTCCCAATTACGAGCCCAACATGGACCCGACTTCCTGGTTGGGTACATATGAGATGGCGATGAGTATCCGCAATGCCACAGGTAATCTGTGCGCCAAATTCATGTATCTTATGATGGAGGGAGCAGCCAAAGTGTGGATGCAGAACTTGCCTCCTAGATCAATCAATTCTTGGGAGCAGTTGAAGTCGGCTTTCATACAGAACTTCCAGGGAACATGCAAAAAGCTTAGTACCATAGAGGACTTGGAGCGGTGTGTTCAGAGAAAGGGCGAGTCTGCAAGGCATTGGATGAAGCAGGTCTCGGAGATCATCAACTCATCGCAAGGACTCCCAACAATCTCAGTGCTAATGGCAATGGAGAGAAATTGCAGCTACAATCCCTTGAGCTGGAAGCTGGGTCGCATGAAGGAGAGCCTGAATCAAGGTATTCCCCTTACGATCGGCGAGATCATGGCAGGTGCTAATAAGCACGCTGCCACTGACAAAACAAAGGATCAGGAGGAAGGACCCAAAGGACATGGTGGCAATAGTCAGAACCAGAATCAAAACCAGAACCAGAACCAGGGAAGTAACAAGCGACCATATGGAGACAACTCTGACCTAGTGGCTAATACAAACACTGGGGTCAGACGCAAGGACAACAATTCTCAAGGGTATCAGGGACGTAGGCCGACCACAGAGGAGGTTCTGGCGAGTCCATGCCCTAAACACGCCAGAAACGGCAAGTGTGGTCACACCTTGGGACAGTGCGTGGATTTGCAGCGTGCCAGATTACCAGGACCAGGAAATAGAGGCAACAACAATGGATATAGAGGAAACAATGGTGATGGAGGACCCGGCAATAATCCTAACCAACCTCAGGGAGGAGGTAACCAACAGGGCGGGTTCCAGCAGAACCCGAAGCAGCTTCATGATAACAATGGGCAGTATTATGTCACAACTCGGCCACAGAACCCGAGTCGTGGCAGTTACCATGTCTTCACAACAAGCACGTCCAAGCGTGCCAAGAAATTAAAGGTTAGAGCTGTCAATGCAGTGGAGCCGGCGCTCCCACAGTGGCTCAGGTGGTCAGAGCAAACCATCACATGGAGTCGGGCAGATCATCCACCAAGAGTCGACGACCTAGGGCAGCTAGCCTTGGTGGTGGCACCTCAAGTTGGGGGCTACACATTGAACAAAGTGCTCATGGATGGTGGAAGTAGTATCAACATCTTATATTATGACACATTCAAGAGGATGCAGCTGCAAGATAGGCAGCTAATACCCACTGAGACAGTTTTTCATGAAATCGTACCAGGGAAGTCAGCCAAGCCAATCGGTAAGATTTATCTTGAGGTTGCTTTTGGCATAGTGGAGAATTTTCGTTCAGAGATTATGCCTTTTGAGGTAGTGGATCTTAAGAGTCCGTACCATGCTCTCTTTGGTCGACCAGCATACTTTAAGTTTATGGCCAGACCATGCTATGTTTACTTGAAACTCAAGATGCCAGGTCCAGCAGGAGTCATTACAGTTAATGGCAGCAGACAGATGGCATTGGAGTGTGAACTAGGTGATGCAGCTATGGCCGAGACAGCTTGTGCTCAAGAGGAGCTGAAATTTTATAAGGCAAACGTGGACCCGGAGGACAACTCGGTCCTTAAGAAGCCGGCCACAGAGGAGAAGATGAAATTTAAGTCAGCTCAGGATACAAAGCAAGTCGACTTTACCCCTGGTGATTCTTCCAAGCAGTTCACCATTGGGGCACACCTCTCTGATAAATAGGAAAGCGCGCTCGTCGAGTTCATCCGTGAGAACCGGGACGTCTTTGCATGGAAGCCATCGGACATGCCAGGAGTCCCGAGAGAACTCGCCGAGCACAGCTTACACGTTAACCCTAATGCAAGACCAGTTAAGCAAGGTTTGCGCAAGTTTCATGATGACAGGAGGAAAGCCATCGGAGAAGAGGTGGCTCGGCTCCTCGCAGCCGAGTTCATCAAGGAAGTCTTTCACCCAGAGTGGGTGGCCAATCCAGTGTTAGTGCCAAAGAAAACATGAGAGTTGCGGATGTGCATCGACTTCACGGGTCCTTAACAAGCATTGCCCTAAGGACCCATTTGCATTGCCTCGTATTGACCAGATCATTGACTCCACAGCAGGGTCAGAGTTACTTTGTTTTTTGGATGCCTATTCAGGGTACCACCAGATCAGACTCAACATAGAGGATGAGCTGAAGACGTCTTTCATTACGCCCTTTGGAGCATTTTGTTATACAACAATGCCCTTTGGACTCAAGAACGCAGGAGCTACGTATCAGAGGTGTATCCAGAATTGTTTCAAGAACAGATTGGAAGGAATATTCACGCTTACGTGGATGATGTAGTTGTCAAGTCTCAAAAGGCTGACTCTCTGATAGCAGACCTGACAGAAACCTTTGATAACCTGCGAAAGTACAAGATGAAGCTCAACCCAACCAAGTGTGTTTTTGGAGTTCCTGCAGGCAAACTCCTTGGCTTCATTGTTTCAGAGAGAGGCATTGAGCAAACCCAGAGAAAATCAAGGCTATTCACAATCTGCAGAGGCCGACTTGTCTAAAGGACATTCAGAAACTCGCTGGTTGTGTAGCAGCTCTCAGCAGATTCATCTCAAGACTCGGAGAGAAGGCGGGTCCTCTCTACCGACTCCTGAAGAAGTCAGACAAATTCATATGGGACAAAGAAGCCGACGATGCTTTTGAGGACTTGAAGAAAACCCTATCATCAGCACCAGTACTTGCAGCTCCTACAGATAAGGAGCCCATGCTATTATATGTGGCTGCCAATGAGAGGGTGGTTAGTGCAGTAGTAGTGGTGGAACGACCAGAGGAAGGAAAGGAGTATCCAGTACAGAGGCCTGTTTACTACATCAGTGAAGTCCTCACAGAGTCAAAGCAAAGGTACCCTCAATGGCAGAAGCTAGTCTATGGAGTTTTCCTTGCAAGTAGGAAGCTTAAGCATTATTTCCAAGAGCACCCAATCAAAGTGGTGAGTTCAGCACCGCTAGCAGACATCATACGCAACAGAGATGCAACAGGTCGAGTCGCCAAGTAGGCAATCGAGTTGGGTCCTTACCATATCACATACGAGCCATGGACAGCAATCAAGTCTCAAGCTTTGGTCGACTTCGTCAATGACTGGACTGATTGCACATCCTCACCAAGTTCACCTTGCACCAAATATTGGACAATGCACTTCGACGGGTCCAGACAGCTAGAGGGCTCAGGAGCCGGTGTGGTCCTAACTTCATCGAAAGGAGATAAGTTGGCATACGTCTTCAGCTTACATTTTGATTGTACAAACAATATGGCAGAGTATGAGGCTTTGCTACACGGCCTGCGTCTGGCCAAGCAGATGAACATCAAGCGTATCAGGTGCTTTGGAGACTCGGATCTCGTAGCCCAGCAGTATCTGGAACCTGGGACTCGAAGGACGTAAACATGGCGGCTTATAGAAGAGCAGTCGAACAGATAGCCGGGTTCTTTTCTGGTTATCAAGTAGAGCATATTGACAGACGCAAGAACGAGGCCGCAGATGCGTTATCACGACTCGGCTCTCGTCGAGAGAAAGTACCCCCAAATGTATTTGTGGATGAACTTCACCACCCATCAGTCAAGTTGCCCTCAGAGGAGGAGTTAGCCTCCCCAGATCCAGAATCGGCACTGGTGGCAGCAGTACGAGCAACACCAGCATGGACAGAGCCCTATCTTGCATATCTCCTTAGGGGTGAACTCCCACAGGATGAAGTCAAACAGAGACAGCTCATCAGACGATGCAAGTCCTACACAGTCATTGATGGCGAGTTGTACAGAAGGAGTGTCACTGGAGTCTACCAGAGGTGTGTATCTCCAGAAGAGGGCAGGCAAATATTGCAAGAGATTCATGCAGGTGATTGTGGTCATCATGCATCCACTAGATCCTTGGTGTCAAAAGCTTTCAGGCACGGGTTCTTTTGGTTAACTAGCACATCTGGACGCAGAAAAGATAGTTCGAGTCTGTGATGGATGTCAAAGGTACGCAAGGCAAGACCACGTGCCAGCCCAAGAGCTCAGAACTATCCTATCACTTGGCCGTTTGCAGTTTGGGGGCTTGATATGGTGGGTCCTTTCTCAAAGTCGCCCTGTCAGAAGACCCATCTGCTAGTAGCAGTTGACAAATTCACCAAGTGGGTGGAAGTAGAACCCGTCAGCAGAGTCGACGGAGCATCAGCAGTGAGATTCTTCAAGAAAATAGCAACACGCTTTGGATACCCTCACAGCATCATTACAGATAATGGTACCAACTTATCAGTTGGAGAGATGGCCAAGTTCTGCGGTGAGAACAACATTAGACTCGACCTAGCCTCAGTGGCACACCCACAGTCCAATGGACAAGCAGAGAGGGCAAATCAGGAGTTGTTGAAGGGAATTAAGCCTCGGCTCCGAGTCCCTTTGCTAAGAGCCGCCGGGTGTTGGGTTGAGGAGCTGCCAGCAGTACTCTGGAGTATAAGGACGACTCCTAACAGATCCACGGGCTTCACACCTTTCTTCATGGTGTATGGAGCAGAAGCTGTCCTGCCAAGCGACTTGTTGCATGACTCGCCACGAGTTGCCAATTATGTCGAGACAGAGAATGAACTCGCTCGCCAGGTTTCGGTGGACGCGCTTGAGGAGGCAAGGGAGTTAGCCCTTGAGAGATCAACATTTTATCAGCAAGACTTGCGGCGATATCATGCACGCAGAATCAAAACTTGGACTTTCCAGGAAGGCGACTTAGTGCTTCGACTTGTCCAAAACAGGAAAGGAATGCACAAGTTATCTCCACCATGGGAAGGGCCGTTCGTCATAAGCAAAAACTTGCACAATGGGTCGTACTATCTAATGGATGTACGAGAGCCGGCAAGTGAAAGTAAAGGAGCTGACACAGCTCATACGCTAGATCCCTATGCAGAGGCAAAGAGGCCATGGAACATAGCTCAGTTGCGTCCTTATTATACCTAAGTTGTAATTGTTTTATGAGTTGAAAGGCAAAGAGCCCTGTGAGCCATGCCTAGATGTAATCAAATTATTATGATCAAATGAAATAAAGCCGGCTTCTGTGAATATGAGTCCTTTAGTCGAGTCACCCAGTGAGTGCGCTTTATTCTTTAACTTTGATCATCAGGTTCTTGGGGGCTTGCTTTTCAGTAAAAAAAGTTAAGCTTAGACTCTTGAACCTGACACAGTAGCCAAACTTTCCCTAATTTTCTCGCTGGTAAGATAGATGCATCCTGCACAATATGACTAATCTACAGGCATGACTTGTCTCCGGCTCTTATGAATCCTAATGGACATGAGATGTCAGGAGCTTGTCAGCACAAGCTGTAAGAGAAGTCATGCAGGGCCTACTTATTCATCAGTGGATAATTAGACGGGTTATAAGAACCACAAAATGACTTGCATAAATAATACATGACAATCACACAGTTTAACAAGCAAGTCATTACAAGCCGATTGGCACAATTCCAGAACAGGTAGTTCAAAAGACCTAACAAGGTTTTGCACCAGCAGTGCATCATTACAAAGTTTAAATACTAATAGCACAGCATCACACAGTGATCAAAAGTCATTCAAGGGATGATCTTCTAGAGGAGTCGACTTCTCAGCCGGAATTGGGGAGTCCTTCTTTACTGGAGACTTGTCTTTTGTTTGAGCGGCTGAGGCAGGAGCCGGCTTCACAGGAGGCTTGGTGGCGACTCTCTTCGTTTGAAAACCAGTGCCTCTGGGACTCTTCATGTGCTTAGCCAGCTCTTCTTGTTTCTGGGCGTCCCCGGAGATAGCTCTTGAAGGAGTGGGCGCAGCAGGAGTCTTCAAAGTGGGCTCGGCACCAAGAACAGGAGCCGCTGGCGACGAGGAACTCGGCCCAGTAGAAGAGGATGGAACACCAGCTGGGTCCTGTGAGGGGCGGCCAAAGTTTACGATCTCAGGAATCCCTGGACCAACCCTTTTGTTCTCCAAGTCATAATGGTGAACCCATACCTCAGGGTCCATCTTATTGGCTATCTCACAAGCATATGGCCGCACTAGCTTCTCCTCAGCCTTGAAGTCATCCTGGGTGAAGGGTTTGCCATCTTCGTGTTGTTCTGGTTTTCCCATAGTAAGCAGGGCCGGCTCCAATACAGTGGGATAATAACTGTGAGCTAGGGCAAGGATTCTGATGGACGCTCTCCTCAAAGAAGATTGCTTCCACATCCGCATATATCCTGGTGCCCTAGACAACTCATCCACCAAACGCTCAGGCTCCTTGGGGCACTTGCCCTTGGCATTCAGATACTTGACCACAGCACGGGCTCCTTCTTGCAGCCCATGGCAATAATCCAGCATTTCATGCAATTGCTTGCTAGTGGGCAGCTTGAGCTTTGGGGAGTCAGCCCCTGCAGAAAGGAAATCAAAGAGTGACAGTTTTAAAAGCAATTCAGAAAGATGCAAAAAGGAAGTAAGCAAAAAGTACAAACTTACCGAATATATGTTGGCACATGGCCCCAATGCCTTTGCGGCAAGTGTCGAAGACAGCTTTTAGATCGTTATGTGCCTTTTGGGCAACCCTCTTGGCATCTGCCGACTCTTTCCTCACTTGCTCCAGTTGAGCAGACAAGACCTTCAGATCCTTCTCAAGTTGAAGGGAGCGTTCTTTTTCAGCTATAGCAGACCTGGCACTAGCAGCTGCCTGGTCCTCCAGCTCCTTCATATCTCTCTTCATCTTGGAGATAAGGTTCTGCAATCACAAGTCAAGTTTTTGCAAGTCAGAATTGACAAGTCATAGAGTACAAGTCAGCTTCACAAGTCAAGCAGAGAACTCATGAGCTCCAAGTCGTCACAAGTCAACAACTTGGCGCTTGGGGGCTACTCAGGAGTCAATTTTTTCTTTTACAACCAGCAGGCATGGGTCCTAGTCAACAAGTTATCAGCTCCAAGTCGTCACAAGTCAACAACTTGGCGCTTGGGGGCTACTCGCAGAGCAGAAATTTTTCATCTATAAGCTAAGTTCCAGATTAATTACATGTATTTGTAGCTCCAAGTCATCGCAGGCTGACAACTCGGTGCTTGGGGGCTACTCGTGGAAAAGTTTCTGGTCCAAGGACCCGACAGACAGCAAATCAACAGCCTCGAGTCCTAGTAGAGCTAAGGACTCAGTGCTTGGGGGCTACAGTGTGCAAATTTTCCTACATAACAGTTGAGTTCAATTTCAAAGCAAAAGCACCTATCTTAGTCACAAGTCACCGCAGACAGGTGCTTGGGGGCTACTGCAATAGGAGGGTGCCAGAAAACATAAAGGACAGAAGTCAAAAGGCTTACGTTGTGAATCATGTGAAGAGATCTAAGAGCCGCTTGCTCATCATCCTTTAGCCTGGCAGATTGATCGTTCAAGTCGACCGCTTCAGCATAAGCTTCAGAGAAGGACATGTTATCAGCCACCCGAAGTCGGCTATAGTCAATAGCTGACTTGGTCTTGATGATTGGTGGAGTTGTAGGAGTCGCCTTCGAAGAAGTCGGGTGAGCTTGAGGCGCGGCGTCAGGAGTCTCAGTCCCAGAAGAAGGCTGGACTATCAGTGGAGTCGCCGCCCGAGTCCTTGAAGGGGACTCGGGAACGGTGGGAGCCGTAGTTGCACCAGTAGTTGCAGGAGTTGAGGGACCTGTCCTCGTGCTTGTGGTTTGAGAAGTCGAAGGAGGGACAGGTCCACGAGCAGAGGTGACATCAGCCATGCCTGGGAGCTTGGTTACCTTGATACAAGGTCGAGCCCTGAGATAGATAAGAGTCAGAAGTCAGTAGTGAATCTAGTGAAAAGGAAATACAGAAGTCATATAAAGTACAAGTAAGCACAAAAAGTCATACCCAATGTTGGTCTCAAGGTCCAAGGAGGCCTGAGAGTCAGAAGATGGCATGGACATGCCAGAGTGGTAGGAGTCGGCCTTCTCAGGAGGGGAGGTCGACTTCCTTTGATGGGAAGTTGGCAATGGATCCGGAGCATCTGCGGGTCCATCAGAACGTAGCTTCCTCTTCCTGGCGGCAATGACGCTCTGCGTGGGTTCTTGAAGTTTAGAAATGGAGCCGCTTGATCCCAAGACTCGAGAGTGAGGTACCTTGGGGACGGCCGCCCGAGACTCATTCCTAACAGGAGATGAGGAGCGACTCTTCGCGCCTGAGGACTCCTCAGAAGAAGTCGGCTGCACAGTTGCAGGACTTGATGCCGTATGTTCCTGCTCGGAGACAGGAGCCTCTTGAGAGGACTCCTCTTCAACAACATTTTCGGTAGGAGCCTCTGGCGAGGACTCCTCATCATCAACATCATCTTCAACGGGAGCCTCCTGAGAGGACTCCTCGTCATCGTCATCAGTGTCTTCTGCCACAGTAGTTTGTTCTGTGACAGGAGTCTCCTCCTCAACCTCGCTAGCTTCAGCTTCAGCTTCAGCTTCAACTCTAGTTCCAGCTTCAGAGGCTGGCTTCCAGAAGGAGTCAGTTAGCTGCACAAGAGTCAGGGAGGTTGAGTTAGCAAACGAGACAGATAAAAACAAGTTAAAAACGCAACAATGTGTAAAGCTTACATCAGGAGCCGGGTTGGTGGAGCAGAAGGGCTGGAGCCCAAAATGTGCCTGGTCCTTCACAGGCTTCCCAGTCAGCTTTTTGATGAGCCGACCAAGCTCAGGGCCATCTGACAGCTGCTCTGTAACTCGGAGGTCATCGCCCGCACAGCGAGTATATGTGCAAATGAGCCGAGTCCTGTGACTCAGCGGCTGAATCCTCTAAGTCCATGTTTTCCAGGTTGTGGGATAGAAGGGCCCGGATCCTAGAGATTAAAGACTCGACCTTTGGCCGGGCGGCCTTCGGACACCTAGCCTTCATAAGAGGAGTCGCCTCGAGGTGATCTTCAGAGAATGATGGGAGTTTGGGTTCATCTGCAGGAGAGGTATCCTTGCAGTAAAAGAAAGTTTTCTGCAATCTTTGATTCGATTAGGAAAGACAGGCTTGGGAAAGACAGAGTGGAGGCGCCGTTGGAGAGCGACGGCGCCGCATTGAAGAAGGGGGCCACCGGAAGTTTCAGGTTGAGGATTGCAATAAAAGAGCTCAAGCCAGAGATCAAGATCTGGCTTGATTTGGAGATAGTCCTCACACAAGGTGACAAAGTTAGACAAAGTGAGAATGGAATTGGGAGCTAAGTTAGTGAATCCGCAGCTTGTAGAAGTCGAGGAGCTGGCAGAAGAAGAGATTACCCGGAGGCGTGAAATCCGCGGAACAGGTGCTCTGTGAAGATCACCACCTCATCCTTCGCGGGAGCAGGCACCACCTCATCCCCTGGGGCCCGAGCCTTTACATTGGATGGAATGAGGCCAGTCGATCGGTGTGTCTTCAACTGCTCAGTCGTAATTGTAGATCCGCCCCAATCGGCGGAGATCGAGCGCTTGGAGGAAGGAGCCTTAGCGGCGGCGGCGGCCGCGGCGGCGATGTCAACCGTCCTGCTTGATGAGGAGGCCTTGGCCTTGGGTGCAACCTTTGCGCGCTTGGGTGCCATGGCGAGCGGGAGGTGTGTGTTGAGCGCGGGAAGGCAAGGAGCTAAGAGAAAGGGGAGATTTGAGTTGAATGGGAAGTGAGGGTTTTGAGACTTACCCCTTCGCGATTTATAAAGGGGTAAAAACCCCAGAGAGTTACAACGGTGGTCCACAGTAACTGTGGATAACGATTCGGTGATAACAATTCAGCGGCTAAAAGCCAGACAGGAAATTATAATAGAGAAAAACTAAAGTCATAGAAGTGGAAGGAGACGGCTTGTCTCAGAATGGCGAGTCTTGTGACAGTGAGAGTCAAGTTTATTCAGTCCTTGTTCGCAAGAGTCATAACAACTCGGCCAGCTAGTGCAAAGGCAAGAGTGGTGGCTTGAAGAAGGAATGAGGATGGACTCATTATATGTGTTATGTTTTTAATGCAGGAATTCATCTTGGAGCTAGCAGCAGGCGACTTCTGAGTTGATGACTCAGATTGAAGAAGTCGAACTAAAGAGTCGACCCAAGGAGTCAGAGGAAGCCGCAAAGCTACGCCCAAGATAAATTCGGGGGCTACTGATGGGGGGATACTTTATAGGTAGGCCCATGGACCCGGAAAGTAGACCCGCCAAGACCAAGAAGGCCAAAGCCGAGTCATGCATCAAGTCACATGGGCTGGGCTGGAGACAAGCCGACCAAGGCCCATGATGGAAAAGGGACCCGTCATGGAAGGAGTCCAAGTACAACCCGGAGGCCTAAGCTTGGAAGGCCAAGACGTAGAGTAGGACTCTGTGTTCTAGTGTGACTTGGTGTAAGTTGTAAATCCAGGGACCCGGCACCTTTATAAGCGGGGTCCTGGACCTTAGATTGAGAGGTTCTAAGCAATCCAGAAACACCAGATCCATAAGTCGCTGTAACAGCCCTACTTGGTAACGAAAAATACGAAGAATTTTTCCACTTTTGCTTTGCATCCTTTGCATCATGGCATGCATGTGAACTTGTCATTTCTAACAAATGCACCTTGTTTTGGAAATCAATTGTAATGGGAAGCCAACCTTCCAAAACCTCCAACCAAATGTTTACTCAACTTGTCAACCAACCATCCTTGGGCTCTCATAACTTGTTTTGGAAGTTCCATATTTGCCTCTTATCCTCAATTCTCAAATTCCAAGTTTTGTCAATTGGGAACTAAATATGAGAATTCAATTTGGCTTATTTCAAACTACACTTTTTGAACCAATTTAGGCTTTCCAAAAATTCAAACTAAATCATGGGAAGCTCCAGTATTATTGCTTAGGGTCTCCATGAATAATTTCAATATTTTTGGATTGTATAAATGCTCCAATTAAATGCATTTTGGTTTTGCTCCAAATTACCCTAACTAAAAGATATGAACAAATGTTGGGCAAACTAATTTATTTGGCTCACAAATTTTTGTGGTGTTTCTGAGGGT
>QRDG01000336.1:223242-258407 GCA_012064385.1 Puccinellia tenuiflora
GAAAATAACGAATCAGGTACCGATTCTCAACTCGGACCAGCTTGCATTTCTTCTACCAGCAGGAAGGCATAATTGCAAGGAAAATCTTAAGTGTAACTCTTGAGGGGGGTTTAAGTTCAGATAGAATGTACCATGTCAACTGTGGGTGTCTCCTTCAAAAACCTGATATCTTGCTGGGAGCAAATCTTTGTTCTTATGGTATATCCCTTTCCTTGAAAAGAGGGATATCAACAAGGAAACAGTTGAAGCTTCAAGAGACATGCTCTTCCCATCAAGTATGAACATGTAATTTATGGCCCTGACTATTTCACCTTTTTCCAATAACTTTCTGATAATAATATTTAACAGACGAGAGTCGAAAACACAACCACTCGTCTCCATTGATGAAAATGTGTTCTCAGCTTCTTCTACCAATCCTGCTTCTATAAGGGTTGACATCATCGTTGTGTAGGTTATAACATTAGGTACCAATCCATTGGCTGGTATGGCAGCAAACAAATTCTTAGCTTGCTCTATTCTTCCAACATTAAACATTACATCAATTATAATATTGAGAGTTATAATATCGAACTTAAAGTTCATTGATCGCCATTTCTCGAAAAGCATGATTGCTTCACTGGCACAACCATTTTTACAAAGCCCATCAAGAATTATATTGTACGTATGAATGGACAATCTCACTCCACTTGTCATCATCTCATGGATCATCTCCTTCGCAGAAACAGTTCTACCAGCCTTAAACAACCCATCCATCATGATACCATAAGTAATAGTATCCGGTTTAGCTGTGTTACCTGGCATTTCATTGAATAGAGTCAACGCAGCATCCACCATTTCAGCTTTGAAGTATCCATAAATAAGTGTATTGTACGTAATGGCATCAGGCACAATGCCAACCGATACCATATCATCACGTACTTTGGATGCTTTCTGCATCTTGCCAACTAAGCAGTATCCATCAATCAGTGAATTGAATGTGATAACATCAGGCTTCTCACCTATATGTATCATGAAGTCAAAGATATCTTGTGCATCTGTCACCCTTCCTTCTTTGCATAGGTTGTTTATTATTGAGTTGAAGAACACAACATCAGCACAAGGGATGCCTTTTTCCATCATTTCATAAACCAATTCTTTAGCTCTCACTAAATCACCATGTGTACAATAACCCTGAATCAGGCACCAGTAAACTCGTACGTCGGGTTGTACCCCCATATTAATCAAGTGGTTGAACTTTTCAATAGCATCCTTCATCCTACCCTTTCTGCAAAATGCATTTATCATGGTTGAATAGGTTACAACATCTGGTTGCACTCCTTGCTTCTGCATGCCTTCGAAGATAAGAACAGCCTCATCCACCGATCCACACTTAGCATATGCATTAATCAATATGCTGAAAACATATTGGTCAGGTACAATACCTTCTCCTACCATCAAGTTATAGAGATTTTTCATATCAACAAGGCATCCTTCTTTAGCATACCCGTGAAGTATAGTAGAATATGCGGCGATACCGGGTTTGAGGCCCTTCACAATCACATAATCCAGAATTTCTCTAGCTTCTTTGCTTCTTCCACGCTTGCACAACCCATCAATAATCGAGCTATACGTCACGGCATTAGGAACAACGCCCTGCTGTACCATTTCACGGAATAGGTTGCATGCTATGCTCAACCTACCCTCCTTTAAAAAGCCATGGATGAGTGTGGTATATGACACCACGTTAGGGGAGCAGTCACCTTCTAGTTTCGCCATCATCCGGAGCAGGTCGAGCGCACGCTGGCTCCTGCTATCATCACATAAACCCTTGAGAACGGTGTTGTATGAGATGATATCAGGCACGCAGCCCAGTTCCGGCATCCTGTGAAGCAGCACTTCCACAGCGTCATCTGTTCGCTTTGCGTGGCAGAGGACTTTGAGGAGGGTGCTGACAATAATGGTGTTCGCCTTCAGGCCTGCCCTGAGGAAGTGGCCGAAGAAGGCGAGCGCTTGGTCTGGCTTCCGCGCGCGGCAGCAGCAGTCGAGCAGGATGCCGTACGTGCAGACTGTGGGCGGCGCCACCGCCGGGCCATTGCCTCGGGACATGCGGTTGAAGACGGCGATGGCGAGCGAGAGGTTGTCGCCGCAGGCGGCGGAGGCCGGCGCGCGTCCGAGGGCGGCGAGAAAGCCGTTCAGAGCGCGCTCGGGGACCGGAATGGCCTGGCGCAGCAATTCGTCGAACAGCTGGTGTGCGTCCCCGCTCCGTGGCGGCAGCGAGAGCGACGTGGGGAGCGCGGAGTGAGGGCGGCGACGTGGAGGTGGAGGAGTAGCGGCGGCGGAGGAGGAACATCGGAGCAGTCGAGCGGAGGCGCAACATGGGGTTCGGGCGCTGGTTTGCCCAGCGGTGAAAATGGATGCGAAGAGCAAGCTGCTTCGGCTACTGGCTTGTCGTGCGGCCAACCCCATGTTTTCATGTCTGCCTTCAGGCCAGCCCCCTACTGCTCACAACCAAAAATAGTGTTATTCTCTCAAAAAAAAAAAAAATAGTGTTCACATTCCCTAAACTAAATAGGGACACCGTGTTTTGTCTAGGTCTCGATCCACGGATCGTGCTGAGCGTCCCCGGGGATCGTGTCCATATGGGACCACCCACGTACGGACAAAAGAAAATTCCCCATATAGACCTCCTTTGATTCATATGGTAGGAAAAATAAAGGAATAGGAATTACGTAGTATTGACTTGCCCTATCATTTGGAATCCTATGGGCATAGGAACAAGATGTAGGAATGTTTCCATGAGGTCCAAACTCATGTTTGTTTTCGTGTGAAAATGCACTATGAAATTCCTACGGGAATAGTTCCTATAGGATACAATCCTTTGAATCAAACACAAATGAAAGGAAAAAATCCCCAGGATCTAAATCCTACAAAATTCCTTAGCAAATCCTGTGAATCAAAGGAGGCCTATATATTTTTGAAAAGGGCAATGCGCCATATCCTCGCGTGCCCCCGCTCACCATCGTCTTCTTCCAGCACACCGCAGTCCTCCGTGAGCCCTGCCCGTCACCGGAGAAGACGCCGCCGCAGCTTCGTTAGTAAAGTGCGGCTGCAGCTTGTACCGCCGCCCCACCATCTCGTTGCTTGAGCACCGGCGACAAACCTCGCCGGCTCGCAGCTGGAAGCCCGTGGACCACCGTTGGAGCTGGCAGCATCTCAAATCCGTCTACAGGCTACCGCCAGTCCGCCCGTCGTCCGTAGCAATGGCGAACACCGTCGGTAGCATTGGCGAACGCCGGCACGATGCCGGTAGCAACGGCGAGTGAACGCCACCAGTAACATCGGCGACCTCGTCGGTAGCAACGGCGAAAGCCGTCGGTAGCAACGGCGAGCGAACGCCGCCGGTAGCGAAGTTGACCGCCGCCGGTAGCATCGGCGACCTCGTCGGTAGCAACGGCGAATGCTGCCAGTAGCAACGTCGACCGCCACCAGTAGCTTCGTCGACCTCGTCGGTAGCAACGGCGAACGCCGCGGGTAGCAACATCGGCAACGGCGAGCGAATGTCACCGGTAATAAAGTGGACTGCCGCCGGTAGCATCCACGGCCTCATCGGTAGCAACGGCGAAAAGCTGCCGGTTAGCAACGGCGACCGTCGTCGGTAGCATCGGCGACCTTCGTCGGTAGCAACGGCGAACAACGCCAGGAGCAACATCGACCGCCGTTGATGGCATCGGCGACCGCCACCGGTAGCAATGGCGAACGCCGTCGGTAGCAACGGCGGACGTCGCTTGTAGCACCGCTGCTCCACCTATGGCCGCGCCAATCAAAGCAACCGCTCGCTCTCCTCCGAGCCGCGAGCCCACGGTGGCTGTGCCCTGGCAGCACTGCAGCAGCGCTCCTTGCAGCAACCGAGCGACCTACGGGAGCGCCGCCGTGATGCCGACGGGCGGTAGCACCGCCGTTCTCCATGACAGCACCGTCCCTGAGGTCTGGCAGCACCGCGGCGCGCCGCCGGTAGCATCTCGGCCCTCTGCTGGTAGCACCCGGAGGCAGAGGAGCGCAGCACCGCCAGCAGCGGTCGAGGGCGCGCGGACGCGGTACAAACGGCCGGCGCGCGAGGCCTCCTCCTCTCCATCTGCTTGTCTTGGCCCCATCCCGGCGTGAAGCCGCAGCTCGCGAGCTTGTCTCATCGGTGTGAGCGAGTAGTACTCTGGCCACGGGAGAGAGATTGGGGAAAAAAGGTAAGCCACAGACGAGAAACGAGTGGAGGAGAGACGTCGGGTGGGCCGCGTCGTTTCCACGTTGGGACACGTGGAGCGCTGTGAAAGAACAAACGATGCCCGAGATGTCGCCTAGAGGGGGGGGGGTGAATAGGCGATTAACACTTTTTCTAATTAGGGGCTTGATAATTGCGGAATAAAACTATGTGTTTAAATTACCAAGCCAACCACCTAATATGTTAGGGTTACCTATGTGCACCAACAACTTATGCTAAGCAATTAAAGCAACAAGGTGATAGCAAGATATGAGCTTCAAGCACGAAGGCTATCACAATGTAAATTGCATAAGTAAAGCTCGGGTATAGAAATAACCGAGGCACGCGGAGACGAGGATGTATTCCCGAGTTCCTCCTTGTTAAGGGAGTACATCTCGTTGGAGGGGTGTGAGCTCGCCACAAGAGGCCTACTCAAGATGCCACAAAGGACTCACCCTATTCTCCGATGAACCGCACCCAAAGGTTTGGTTCACCTTCCACTATCGGAATCCTTCGAGGCGGATTCCGGAGCCCTTTACAACTTCTCTTGGGGCACACACCCACAACTCAATTGGGGGCTCCCAAAATCGTGCCGAAGCTTCACAACTCGAAGTCTTCGCGGCACCTCCAACCGTCTAGGGTACACAATGCACCCAAGAGGCAACAAACTCTTGGGAACACAATGCACCCAAGAGTAACAAGCTTCTCAAACTTTCAATCCCACGTATCACCGAGGGGAACTCAAACCTATGCACCAAATGCAAAAGGCAAGAGCACAAGTGTTCAAATCCTTCACTCTCAAATTCCAACTAAGCAACAAATACTTTGGGGGAATGAGAGAGGAAGAACAAAGAGGAGAACCACAAAAGAACTCCAAGAACTAGATCCACTATGTTCCCCTCACTTAGAGGAGAGATTGATTGGTGGAAATGTAGATCTAGATCTCCTCTCACTTTTCCCTCAAAAGTGATTGGTGGAGATTGATTGGCGAAATTTTATTTTCGATTGGTGGAGATTGATTGGCGAAATTTTATTTTCGATTTTTTAATATTTCGAATATGTTTTTTAAATACCCGGTGCATATGCAAGGTCCTAAGCTTATGGCAAACGCTAGTAAACTGGAAAATATCAGGCGCCTCTGGAAAATATTAACCAAGATGAAAGATCATCCACGCTCAGCTTGCCCTGAACTCTGAACCATTTGTCTTTGGGTTGGACCGCAACATTTACATCATCATAAATTCTTAGTTGAAGCAAAAGTTGATTTATAGTATTTAAACAAGAAGTGGCAGCACAAAAACTGGCGGCAGTTCGCGACCAAAAAATTGAACTCAAGCAATATACCAGTAATAAGACATCATATCAAGATCAGGAAATACTATACTGCAGCATACTAGTAGGTTGAGAGATATTATGTGTTATAAAATGTATCAGTGAATTATATGGTATTACTGTAAGAACAGAAGAGATTTCCTCGAGAGAAAAAACATAAGTGATTAAAGATGGCACATAAAACATGGCCCGTAGAAAAAGAAAGAATGAAGCATAACCAACATGTTCCCACCAACTACGGGCAAAGAAGCTGATACTACAAATTCTCAGAAAGCTAATCTGGAGAAGCCAATTGAGGCCCACCCTTATTGATCTAGCGGGTAAAGGAGAGGCTGTACAGCTCCACCACATACTCTATCTACACCAGAGGCTGCAGGCAGATCTATCTATACGTCAGAATCCGCTAATTGCTACCACATACAACACTCTGTAAGCAAAGTCAGATCTGCATAACTTAACTATCTTATCCCGGCTGCACAGTAACTCGGCTAATCCGAAAGGATCTCCTCCAGCTCAGTATCCTCCTGCCTGACCAACAAATCGTCGTCAGCATCGGTGTCAACCGCCTCCCCTGTCACAGCGGGATCATCTTCAGTGATCATCTCTTCTCTCGCAATGAGATCATCCTCAGTAATCATCTCTTCTCCCGTCCCTGTAGGATCATCTTCAGAGTCTGATCCATCCGCCTCTTCGTCGGTATAAATAGGATATGCTGGATCGCCAATGGCCTTCCTTATTCCAGTGCTATCCATGGTTTCCTGGTTACTACCAGGAATCGATTTGACTACTGAGTTTAAATCGGTCTTTTCACATATACAAGCAGCAGGGTTGGCATGGAATTCGCCTCGTCCCGGCGTGACTTCCATGGGATCTCCCATAAATCCTTTTTGGATTATTCGCATCTGAGAGGCGAATTTGTCCCATGACATATTCCCCTTGTTCATAAATAACGGGTAGAGCTGTTTAGCATTTGGCCGGATTGTTCTCTTGTGGCCAAAATATCGCCTGCAAAAAGCACAACCAGATGGTCGGTACTCAGACTGAAAAAATGAACGAGATCATAAATAGCCAACAGAAGCATCACCTTCGCCCAGCAAGTATTTTGGCCATATTGCCATTGTTGTTAGTCACAAAAGCATCACTTCTATCACATACAATGAAATCAATTGCAGCCATGCGAGATGAATGTGTCAAGAATGGAGTCAACTCATCTTTGCTTGCCAATGATTCCTTTGTATGGAAATTTGGGAAGAGGGCTTTGAGCGGTGCTAAAGTATCTTCCCCTCCATATATCTCACCAGATGCAGCATAGATATGGACATCACTTCCATAGCCTAATGCCCTCAACAGCAGACCGACCTCCTCAGGAGTTAGTGGGCACCTTCCTTGCCTTCTTCCTTTCTCTGGGTTGCTTGTCTGAAATTTAAGAACATAAAAAGTTAGCAATATGCAGTTTCAACTCACTATCTAAGTAGCTGAGACATGATACTGTTCAATTGCTCATACATGCAAGGTTTTCCATCGCTTGCGAATGGCACCTAGATCTCTCCTCTCCTTTTCTCCACCACCATAGTAACACCCAGAAAAGGCAAGCATATCACTTTCAAATCTGCCAGAAAGAAAGAAACCTATGTTGTCAAGAACCAAAAGCATAATGATGCATGCTGCACATTAGGAAACAACTTCCATTTCATCTTTCCGTTAATCAGTTAGCCATTTAGCCATCATAATTTTGCTGCTTATAAGTTTAGTCAAGACCAAGAACAACTAGCTGGATCTGAATGGAACCTAGATAGTGAATCACTAAATTGTAATGACATTAGCTGTATTCAATAATTCGAAGTCCAGCTTCATTCAGTGCAAAAGAATGGATGAGGGGAATATCCTAAACCTGTTGAAATGTTGAAAGAATGGTTATCAGTGAGAAAGACTTGGGAACGTCAAAGGAATGAAGATTCATTTTCAATTTGTCGTTAAAATTTTGTATTTGAGTAGTCTAAGTATGTCACCTATTGTCATGAAAACTAACAGTCACATATATCTATGTGAGAGAGTTCAGTAACATCAGTATACTTTATGCATGGCCCGAAAATTGTACTTCTTAGAATTAAAATATCACACAAAGGGTCATTACATTTACTTCCAAGTTGCAAACAAAAGATGAGGGGTGAACTGAAATTGGTAAACTGTGAAGAAAGGAAATATGCAGACCGAGTGCAGCTTAAACTAGGTGTACCTTAAGTGAAGAGCAATAAAATATCTGCTCTTCTCTCGCATTCGTTGTATTAGCTTTTCACCCAATTTTTGTATTGGATCAGTAAATTTCAAAGCATGGTAATTTACTCTGCAACGCAGTTTTTGCAGGTCAGTGTCCAATTTATTCGAGAGCCTGTAGTCATATTTCGTCATCCGAATGACCTGCAACACGAGAAAGAAAAAAAAAGGTAGTGACTTGTGAGTGAGAACATGTATCTACTGAAATCCCTCTAAATTAACCTCATCCACAAAATGAGCTGAAACAGAAATCAAACTACAGACAGAAGCATAGAAAATAACACGATGTGACAAGAACTTATAGAATAAACAGCGTCCAGTTGCAAGCATCATTGAAAAATCTCCCAGCAAGGTAAATTTGGTAAAGGCTGTCTATTAAAATTCATAATTGAATAATCTTCTGATAGGTTGTGGGTGGCAAGAAAATAAGAATAATATCATACAGAACTAATATGTCCTAGTAACAAAGGCTCCTACTAAGCCGCAGGGTCAACAACTTTGGTAAAGGCTGTCTATTAAAATTCATAATCAAATAATCTGCTGATAGATTGTGGGTGGCAAGAAAATAAGAATAATATCATACAGAACTAATATGTCCTAGTAACAAAGGCTCCTACTAAGCCACAGGGTCAACAACTTTGGTAAAGGCTGTCTATTAAAATTCATAATCGAATAATCTGCTGATAGATTGTGGGTGG
Source organism: Puccinellia tenuiflora (assembly GCA_012064385.1). NCBI lineage: Eukaryota > Viridiplantae > Streptophyta > Magnoliopsida > Poales > Poaceae > Puccinellia > Puccinellia tenuiflora. Next base: position 231,778 of record QRDG01000336.1, read on the forward strand.
CAAGAAAATAAGAATAATATCATACAGAACTAATATGTCCTAGTAACAAAGGCTCCTACTAAGCCGCAGGGTCAACAACTTACATGTTTCTTCAGAAGTGCAGGCAAGACACGCTTCAAGTAGCATTGTGGAGTACATTTCCGGGGGACACGCATTTTATAAGGTCGCACAGCTTTGCCTCCTTTTTCTGGAGGTTCTTTGATTATTTTCACATCCTTCGCAAGAAATGAAATGAACCAGTCGATATCAAAGATTTCGGAAAAATTGCTGCAGCAGATATTGCATTAATATAGAATAAGGGTAACTTGTTCAACTTAATCACTTAAACAGTCATAGAAGACCATGAGTTGAGATTTGGAAGCGTTCACTACTTGCATACCTTGAATCTTTCCAGAAAGATGTCTGGTCCAGTTTGGGGACAACAAGTGTAGCGTTTAAAATACGTGCAGCAACTACAGCATCCACTATCTGAAAAGAAGCAAATGTCATGATATGTTTGATACACGCAGTTCAGTTGTACAGGACAGAAAAAGTACTTGCATACTTTAGACTTGCAAGTAAATGTACGAAACATGAAATTTCAGAAAACTGTAATTCTTATCCTACGTAACTCATAAATGAGGATGCATAGTAGGAAACTATCAACTCTAAACTCCTAATAAGAACAAGAGGTAAGGCTCGAGAAAAAAAAGGAAGTTGATGTGGCTTAGCATACTGGCAAATAAATATCACATGCTTGGCCTAGTTCATCAGAAGCTTCTCAGATATATCAGTACTGTATTGTACCAGAAGGATGGAATCTTGATTTTCACTTGGACGATTAAACTCAAAAAGGCCCAAGAACTACACAAATTGGTGGTGCAACCAACTTATGTACCTAAACTACTTTACAGATCCTAATAAAATATCTTAGACAATCAGTTAAGCTAAGGTGAGTGTTCTTGGTTCTTATCATATGTCCATTCACACACATGACTACATGAGAGTGTATTCATACAAGGGAGGGAGGGAGGGAGGTTGGGACAGGTGCACCTCACCCCTGTTCTCTGCTGATTCAGACCTCCACTTGTAACAATAATCAAATATCGATCTGATTGTGTGGTAACACTGGAATCTGCAAGATTTTAAAAAGGCTTCAGCAGGATGTAGTAAAGTTGTCATAATATAAAAATGAACTATTTCAAACTGTAGCATGCAACAAGCACTGATACACCCAGGCATTCATGAACCAACATCGACTACAAAAGTGCACACAGTATTCAACATTCGCGAGTACACAAAATTAGTGGTAAGTTTCAGCAGAGTGATGGCTCACCAAGGAATTTGCTGCTAGCGTTACTGCATCCATAGAAGTTGCTAGCGAGCTCTGAACCCCATAGATTGTCTCGCGCAGTCCATCCACTTCTCTGCATTTTGGGTAACACATCAGTTGGTCAATCAGTTATATAAGAAAGCAAAACATTTCCTATGCAAGAAAACTACCACGTAATCTGAAACAGTGGAAAGCTCCTTCAGGATTTGTACTACTTTTTTTTTTTATGTCACAACTGATACTTGCCTAGGTGACAAAAACTATGTGCCTAGATGGTCCAATACAGGACATGTGTACACACACAAAATTTCCAGAACAAGTGAATGAAGGAGCCAGTGCATTCAGACCTAGACCATCCACGGATCAAATGGGATAAAGTGGTCTAAAGATCTAAGGTCTTGGCTTGACCACCTATCCCAATTCGATATATTTCATCAAATCCACAACATATAAACCAGAATCGGATCCTTGCATTGCGACCTAGTAACAATGCTCGAGATTCACAACCCTCGGAGTCCTCCATTTCGCCAGCTGTTGACGAGAGATCGAATCGAACTTGCGAGGGGGGGGTGGGGGAGCCGGGGTTAAATGTTCGTACCGGGGGGTGACGGAGGGATCGGCGGGAGGAGGCGCCGAGGCCGCCAGGTTGGCGGCCCGCGAGCCGCGGCGCGGAGATGGCGACGGAGAGGAGAGAGACGGCCAGGAAGAGCAGGAGGAGCGCCGCCACCGCCGGCAGCGCGCCGCGGCGCGGGCACGCGTGGTGCCCGCCGCGCGGGTGCGAGTGGGGGTGGCCGCGGCGCCTCGGATGGCCCATCTCCGGTAGGGGGATACGGTGGACGGGAGGGACGCGGCGGGGCGGGGCGGTCGCCGGGACGGCCGCGACGACATAGATCAGGCTCGGCGCGAGGGGACTCGCGACATTTTTTGTCTCGGTGTGTAGTGCAGTGCACCTTACCCGAATTGGAGATTTCGATTTGAATATTGACACGGCCGTGTTTTGTAAAAAATTTATGTAAGAAAATCAGGGTAAAATCACTTAATCATGTACACAGTACACGCATAATAGTGGTACCATTTGTAAGCTTAATGAAATGTAGAGATGTAAGCTTAATGAAATCTTAATAAATTTTGTGAACTCTAGTATAAAATTTATGTTCGTCACCTTATGAAATGGATGTGTAGTTCCGATGTCCAATGTGTCGCCTCGGCAAATATGGCAGCATGAGATCGAGACGACGGTCGCAGATGAAGGTGACAAGGATCGGAAGGTGCAAGAAAAGGGAAATGATGGAAAAGTGGAGACGAAGAAGCGAAGGAGGGGTGGTGACAACGAGAAAATTACTTTTTTTTTTTTACCAAATCTGACCTCTAGCTGTGCTCGTCGGCGAGCTCAACCTGTGTGTTGGATGATTTTTGTTTCCACAATCTTCATGCGGCCCGTCCGGGGAAGGATCTGTTCTGGATTCTTTTTATTGAAACGAACGATGCATTTTTTTGTGATAGGAAACGACAAATCAAGGTTTTGCTCACATGAACAGGCACGATGGCCGCAAAGTACCACGGATCGCAAAACCAATATGGGACGCTCCTAACTGCTAACCAAACATGTAGCTTCTGCTTACATGAAAGGATATGCCTAATTTGTATTTATTCTTTTGAACAAAAATCAGAGAACTAGAATTTTGAATTAAATTATATTTGGTGACCAAATTAGAGGGATTAGTTGGTCATTTAACCTTACCAGATATGTAATATAATTGTAGCTACTGCCCTGTACAGATTATTAACCGGGGGTAAAAAAAAGTCTTTTTTATGTATATCTCTTAAACACCGTTGGTGAACATGCACTAGAGTGCCATATTGGGAAAAAAAAACAGCAGGTGTCAAATAGGGAAGATTTTTTTTGCCGGGGCCAAATAAGAAACCTCATTTTAAGCCAGTGTCAAATAATGATTTTACATGAAAGTACAAATAACTCCTAGGGCTACCAAAACGTAGTCCAGCCGATCAACATGCTCAAAAGACTCCATATATAATCTCATCAACAAGCTTCAGAAAGTTTGCTCCCATCCCTAGATTCAAGGGGGGGGGGGGGGGGGGGGGGAGCATCAAAACTTGTGCGATTAGTATTCTATTCCCGCGTTTCCATGCACACCTCCAAATATTTCATAAAAACAAAGGAAGACAAATTAGTCTGAGAACAGTTTTGATTAGTTTTCCCTAGAAACAATCTATGTTTCAAAACTTGCAAATATCCCAACATATTTATGCAATGCGAGTAATTTCCAGAAATCCACTTTGGCTCCCGGGTGCATATGCTCCTGATATGTGTTTCAAAATTAAAAAAATATGAAAACACATCGAAAAAATCTGAAACAATTTGCGCAAAAACATATTCATGTTTTCAACATTCCTACGAAGTTCCAGAAGGAAATGAAACTTTGTGCAATTTATACAAAAAAGACAAAATCTGTGGCAGATATGAGATTTAAAATACATTTTTCAAACCACATATTTTGTCTTTTTTGCACAGGCCACAAAAAGTGTTATTTCCTTCCGAAATTTTACACGAGTGTTGAATACTGGTATATGTTTGTGCCCAATTTTTTTCAAAGTTTTTCGAAGTTTTTTCATATTTTTAAATTTTGAAAAACATACCAGGAGCATATGCACCTGGGAGCCAAAATGCCTCTTTCCGGCTGGTCGAAATCTATTAAAAAATCGACAAAAAACATGTGAAAAAGAACCAAGGTTTTCTATGGGCACAATTGCTCTACCCATCAAACCCCAAACATAGCTTGGTTCTATGCATTGAAAGAATAGATGATGAATTGTATCCTCTTTATTGAAGAATAACATCTCGTTTGTTGCCACGACGTTGAGCCAAATTGAAAGAGCATGGTTGTCCCCATATGTTGTTTTGGTAATTAATGACAATCTCTATGGACTAATGTGTGCTTTGAGTTATATTTGCAGTGTTGGTCCGTATGGAATGCTTGAACTCCATATGTTGGAGTCGAGGCTAAAAGAAGAAGATTATATGTTGATCAAGGCTAAGTGCAAGTTGGTCAACATACAAGATAAGGGCAAGTGAAGATATGCGAAAGAGTGTCTCTCCCATATTGGTGTATGGGGGAGCAATATGCGAGGCTTCACCGAGCGGAGCGTAATCAAGAAAGGTGATCCACTTGAGAGGAGATCAAGATCGTCATCATCTAGCTCAAGTGCAATGCGCAAGGCAAAGAAAGGTGATCCACTTGAGAGGAGATCAAGATCGTCATCATTTAGCTCAAGTGGAATGCGCAAGGCAAAGGTATGATCTTGATAGAGTTTCTATTTTACCGGTCTCGCGGTGTAGTTGGGAGACCGGGTTTTAGGATAGCCAACCGTACTATCAAGAGGGGCTCTGAAGTGAGCTTTAGCGTATCGGTCGTAGAGAGCTCAAACCTTTGCATCCTTGCATTCTTACAATCATCTTTATTGGTTCTTATTTGGCTCTTATCGTGGTGTGGTCTTGGTGCTTGTCGTGCTTGTCATGACAAGACCAAGTTCACTGAAAACGGATTTCGTTGCATCGTCTATTGCATTTTCGGTGGTGGAGATTTTGCCGATTCACTAGTGAGGAAAGGTTCACACCTTCCAACCCATACCAAAATCTCCATTGCCTATTCTTATTTGGCTTTTATCTAGATGTGGTTTTAGAGCTTGTCAAAAATAGATTTCGTATAAAAGACTTATTGCGTTTTTTTGGGGGGGTTCACCGATTATTCATTTATAGAGAGATCTAACATTTCCCCATTTGGTTTTACCCTCCCATGTTGTAAAATGATGTTTCTATGCATAATCTTGTTGTGCTCGTTGTGACGATTCCAACGAGTCCAAGATTATCGAAAATGGAGTTCGTGGGCGAAAGTTATTCAGTTTCAAGATCTGTTGTTTTTCTCTGACCGGTAGTACCGGAGTTCTAGCCGGTAGTACTGGCCGGCCCATGGCCGGTAGTACCGGACCTAGTACCGGGGCTACTTCCGCTTAAGTTTTTTGGTACTGGACCCTCTTGTTTTTAACCGGAAGTGGTTCCGGTAGTACCGGGTCAATCGGTACTACCGGTCCATTTACCGGTAGTACCGGCCCTGCGGGTTTTCGCAGCTAGATGTTGGTAGGCTGGTTTGGGTGGGGCGGTAGTACTGCCCTTTGGGCCGGTACTACCGGCCCTACGGGTTTCTCAGCGAGCCGTTGGTGGCTAGCCCCCTGGCCAGCCCAGGTCGGCTCCCAGGCCGGCTCTGCTGGGTGGCCAGCCCCCTGGCCAGCCCAGGCCGTCTCCCAGGCCGGCTCTGCTGGGTGGCTAGCCCCCTGGCCAGCCCAGGCCGGCCCCCAGGCCGGGCTACCGTACCCCTTCAACGGTCACTTTTTCATGGGACCTATTTAAGGGATTTCTTCCCCAATGGTTCCCTAAGACTCTTGAGCACGTTTTTCCCCTCTCTCTCTCCATTGTTGAAAGAGCTCAAATCATATAGATCTCCCAATCCCTCCACCCAAACTTGTTGATCTTTGGAGGATTGAAGGAGAAGGTCTAGATCTACTATTCCACCAAACCATATCTCCTCTAAGTGAGGGGAACATCTTTGGATTTAGATCTTGGAGTTCTTAGTGTTTCTCCTCTTTGTTCTTCCTCTTAAATCCTTCCATAGCATTAGTTGCTTTGGTTGGATTTTGGAGAGAAGGATTTGACCACTTAGTGTGTTCTTGCCTTTTGCATTAGTTGCATTGGGTTGAGTTCTCCACGGTGATTCGTGGAAGTTGAAGTTGAGAAGCTTGTTACTCTTGGGTGCTTGGGTGCCCTAGAGCTTGGTCCTCTAGGGCACGTTGGTACCCTAGACGGTTGTTGATATCTCGGAGCTTTGGTAGCTCACGGGATTTGTTGGGAGCCTCCAATTAGGTTGTGGAGTGTGGCTTAATCTTGTTCGTCTCGGAGCTTTGGTAGCTACAAAGACATTGTTGGGAGCCACCAATTGAGTTGTGGTGTGTGCCCCGGCCTTGGCGCATCAAGTCTTGGCGGCTCTATGCATTTGGTGAAGACACTCCAACTTGTGGAGTGAGCTTCATCCTTGTAAAGGTTCTAGTTGTCAACCTCAACGGCAACATAGTGACAAGTGCCTCGCCACATCGGTGGTAAGACACAACGGAGATACGGTGTGCCATTTCAAGGCTACTCGGTGTTTCACTTTGGTGAACACCGCGCCGTTCCAACGGAGACTAGCTTCCGTTGGGAAGTGAACTTCGGGATAAATTATCGTCTCCAAGTGCCTCGGTATTTCTATACCCGAGCTTGTTACTTATGCTACTTACTTTGTGATAGTCATCGAGCTTGAAGTTATATATCTTGCTATCACCTAGTTGATTATATTGCTTAGCATAAGTTGTTGGTGCACATAGGTATACCTTGCTTGTTTAGGTTTTGGCTTGATAAATTAAACGTTAGTTTATTCCGCATTTATTCAAGCCTTAACCGTAATAATTTTAAATCGCCTATTCACCCCCCCTCTAGGCGACATCCGTGTCCTTTCAATTGGTATCAGAGCGGGTTCTCTCTTTATAAGGCTTCACGGCCTAGAGAGTAAAGATGTCGTCTAGTGGTTTAGTGCACAATGCCTCTTTGTTAATATTCGATGGCACAAATTATGATGATTGGAGAAATCGCATGCTAAATTCTTTTTGGGCCATTAACCCAAATATAGAGCGAATTTTAGATATGGGTTTTATCCTCCAAAGGATCCGAAAAGATTATCTTTAGAGGATGAGAAAAACTCTTATCTAGATGCTCAAGCTTCTAAGGCAATTTTCATGGCTTTGAGAAATGCAGTTGCTTTGTCGATCTCTCCTTATCAGAATGCTCATGAGCTATGGACCAAGCTTCAAGACAAATATGGTGTGTCCATTGATTGTGGGAATAATTGTTCTCCCTCCACCTCCGGGCGTGATGAGTCCTCAACTTCTTCTACTTCACCTACATGTGGCAAGCCACAAAATAATGCAATGGTGAGTAGGGATAAATTTTGCAATGATGATAGTGAGCTTCTTATAGATGATATTTCATATCTACCTTATTGCAATGATTTATCTTTGGACTTAAACACATCTAGCACTATAAATGTTTCACATGCTTGTGTTGATAGTCCTTGCATATCTTCTAAAAATCACTTATATACATCTCATGATGATATGCTTGCTTTATCTTGTTGCCATGATAAAAATTCTTGTGTTCCCTCTAATCCATGTATTATTAATAATGTAGAGGAAACCCAATTATCTATGGAACAAGATGAGAACTTGAGTAGTTCATTAATTATTTGTTCAACTTCATCAACCATATTTTGCCTCATGGCTAAATCGTCAAGTAGTGATGATCATGACAATAATAATGATGATGAAGAAAATGATGATGATGATGCTTACTTTAGTAAGAAATGTCTAATGGTTCTTAATGCTCTTTCAAATAATAAAATGCTTGTGAGAACCTCCATGAAATCATGAGCACCCTTGTTGAGCAAGGGATTACTATTGAAAATTTGGAAGCTCGTGAAGATGAAAGTCTTAGCCGCGAACGTGATTATGCGAACACGATTGCGGATCTTGAGGAAGATCTTGAAGAAGAACAAACCACCAATAAATCTCTTGAGGAGACATTTACTCTAGAGTTATCTAAAGTAAATGAAACCCATGATATAGCTCTCAAGGTGGCTAATGATTTTAACATAAAAAATGATAAGCTTGCTGTAGAAATTGTTAGACTCCTTGAGGCTAATGAGAAATTTGAAAAGGATGTCAAGTCCTTGGAAGGTTCTCTTGCACATCTCACTAAATCCCATGATCAATTCCAAGCTCAATTGCTAAAAGAGCTTCCAACTTGTTCTCCTATTGCTATTAATGTTGATGCTTGTGCTACTATCTCTATTTCGTGTGAAGCATCCATTTTAAAGGAGAATGTTGAGCTAAGGGCTCAACTTGAGTTGCTAACTAGCAATTATGGGAAATTGGAAGAAAGTCATAAGGAGCTATCTAGCTCTCATGATGATCTTCTAGTATCCCATGATCGGCTAAAGTTAGCTCATGAGGCCATCACTACCAAGGTAACATCTAGTGAGCCTCATGTGGACAATGGCACAATTTCTAGTAGAATTGCTATATTGCCATGTGCTAGTCCTAGTAGTTCATCCACTCACAATGTTGGCACATCTTGTGATGAATTACTTTCCATGCCTTGTTGCTCTAACAATGATGCATCTACTTCCTCTAGTGCTTGTGTTGTCACTAACCATGTAGGGGAAAGAAATGAGCCCAAGGCCCAAGCCACTTCTTTGGATAAAGACTTGGTAAAGCGTCATGAAGGGAAGACCACACTTGAAAACTTGTTGAGTGTGCAACAATCCCCCAATGAGAAGAGTGGACTTGGATTCAAATCCAACAACAAGAACAAGTCCTAGATCAACAAGAAGAAGGGCCAAGAACAAGTCAAGAATTCGGCCAAGATCACTTGCTTCAAGTGCAAGATCGAAGGACATCACGTTAGAGATTGCCCTATGAAGAAGAAGCATCCATTTTAAAGGAGAATGTTGTGTTGTTAACTAGCAAGTATGGGAAATTGGTAGAAAGTCATGAAAATCTCTCTAGCTCTAATGATGATCTTCTAGCATCACATGCTTGTCTAAAGTTAGCTCATGAGGCTATAACTACCAAGGTAATATCTAGTGAATCTCATGTGGACAATGGCACAACCTCTAATAAAATTGCTATATTGCCTTGTGCTAGTCCTCGTAATTCATCCACTCACAATGTTGGTACATCTTGTGATGAATTACTTTCTATGCCTTGTTGCTCTAACAATGATGCATCTACATCCTCGAGCTCTTGTGTTGTCACTAACCATGTAGAGAAAAGAGGCGAGCTCAAGGCCCAAGCCACTTCTTTGAAGAAAGGCTTGGAAAGGCGTCATGAAGGGAAGACCACACTTGACAACATGTTGAGTGTGCAACAATCCCCCAATGACAAGAGTGGACTTGGATTTAACTCCAATATCAAGAACAAGTCCAAGAGTAACAATATGAAGGGACAAGAACAAGTTAATCATTCGGCCAAGATTGTTTGCTTCAAGTGCAAAGTTGAAGGGCACCATGTTAGGGATTGCCCAATGAAGAAGAAGCCTCTTAGTGAGAAGAAACTAGGGAAGCAGCCTATTGTTCAATCTCATGCTCAACCTCGAGTTGAACAAGGGTCACCTCCTAAGAAGACTCAAGTCATTGCTCCTCAAGTTGAGGAGCCTATTAAGAAGAAAGAAAAGAGTCGATGTTGCTACTTATGCCGTGAGAAGGGCCACTTGGCTTCTTCATGCACTAATGGTACCCTATCCAACCCCATAATAATTGATGATGTTTATTCTCTTAGAAAGGATAGGGTTGGCAATGTGTTTGCCAAATATGTGGGAACTCAAAGTGGTGTCAAGAAAAGAACCATTTGGGTTGCCAAGCCTATTGTGACTAACCTCTTAGGACCCAACTTGGTTGGGGACCAACAAGCTCAAACTTGATCAATAGGTGTTGTTGGAGGGCATTGGCGACTTGGCTATCATTTGAAGAATTAAGGGATCTTCATGTTTATATTTCATCAAGTCAAGCCAATTGGATTATCACATATCTATCTCATATCCAATGCTCCTTCTTGCGGTAACTTGTATTTAAATTATATATACATTGAAAGTTGCTTGCTCCCTTGCATGTGTTAGTTTTGTTCCTAGCATGTGCTTGTATATGTTGTGCTTATTACTTACCTTGAGAAATCAAGTTTGTGTATGTTAATGTACGCTCCATATATGTGTAAACTTTGTGTTGAGTCTTTATTGGATCTAGTGTTGATTTCAATTGGCTCTTTTGAGAGATTAATGGACTATTCCATTTTGGGGGAGTGATATGCTTTGTGCACTTCACTAACCTAAAAATGTGTGTACATGAGGCACACCACCTAGTATTGATATCTCAATATTATCTAGTTACTATGTGGTATGTCATATTCATGAGAAATTCAAATTCTACAATATCCATTAATTTCTCTAGTTGGTTTTGTTTGCCTCTTGCTTAGATAAAATGAATTATCACATTATGGGGGAGTAATAAGCTATGTGCATATTACAATCCCACAAAATGTGAACATTTGAGGTTTGCCACTTAGATTTGATATTGTAAATTATCTTATTCCTATGTGGCATGTTTGCTCAAACAAGTTCCAATTTTTCATTTTGGTTATCCTTTGGCTCTTGTTTGTGTGAGTTTGCTTGGTGTGGTTTTTCTGTAATATGCACTTCCATATATTATTTGAGAAACCATTTGTTCCATATTATTCTAACCATGGCCTTGCCGGTTGGTTTGAATAGTTGAAACTACCAACAAACTTTATTAAAATATGGTGTTTTACTTCTTATCCCTTGCCATATTTTTTATCGTGTGAGGATAAACTTGTATATCTCTACTCACCGGGAAAATATTTCCTTATACTCATTGGCCTTGGACAATTGATACTCACATTTGTGATAGAATATTTTTGTTCATCCTCATATTGGCTCTTGCGTTGAATTGCCTTATTCATTGCCAAGTGTTTTTGTTTTTACTCCCTTTGTCTTCCCCGCCTCTTGCATGGATCTTAATTTTCAATTGGTAGTGTTTAGTGCTGTAAATAAAATATGAAGAGTAATGATCCCTTGTGCATGCATTTTGTATTCAAATGCAAATATCAAAAATAATGCATGAATCTTGGGGGTGCATTCCTTTTTATTTAGAACACTATCCTATCTATCAATATTTGATCTTTTCAATTGGCATTTGATTTCTATCGTATGTGTTTATGGAAGACAAATCTTTTTCTCTTGATTCTTTGTGCCATCATGAAAAGTGTAGAGGGTGTTTGGTTTCTTTGGTGTAACCTTGATCTCTCTTGGGAGTCTTGCTTTCTCATTTCTTGTTTTATGTTTATCCTATAGAATGAGAAAATCCTTTGAGCATGTCTCCTTCTTTTATCTTATATTCTCATTGGCCTTGCCTAGGTACCTTCAATTGGTATTAATTGGAATTTAATATCTCCTCCATAGATATTTGTTTCAATTGATATCTATTGTGGGAGTTTTGATACCTTATTGCTTTATTTTACTTTACTTGATTCTGGTCAAGTATTATCCTCTTCTTGGTATCTTTTCCCCTAGTTGGTATCTTATTTTCAATTGGTGTCTTATCTCTCATGTGTTGTTTGATTTGATTCCTATTGATATCTCACTTCATGTGTTGATGTGTTTTGGAATCAATCATATGTTGATTTGATTTTTCCTCAATCATGTGTTGATTTGGATTTTGATATAATTTGGACAACCTTTTTGTGTCACACTTTGGTGTGCTCCCTTCTTGGTTTACTTGGTGTTTTCATCCAAATTGTATCTCGTTTGGTTCTTGAAAGACTTTGCTTGTATATTCTCTAATATATATATATTATATAGCATGTTTGTCTTTCTTCATCCAATATATAGGGTATGCTCCACCGAATCCTAAATCGGCTAAGATGTGCATGAAATTCAATTTCATATCTATATGCACATATTTATGTGGAGTGTTTCCTATATATATTATAGTTTATCTAACTACTATGGAACCCAATGAGTTTGGGAACCATTTTGTACTTGAAATTTTTGTTTTAGGTACAATGGAGATGCATTGGATGCTTGCCTCATTCGTAATTAAGGTGTTCTCACCATGTGATTATTGGGGTCAAGCTTTGATTATATACAAACTCTCATCTACTTCATCGTCAATGTATCTCGGTAACAAGTATCTACCTCATGCATACTTTTCTAGTCTCAACCTTGTGTAGGTTGCTTCTTGGCATGAAAGCCTTTAGGTGCAATTGTTGTGGTTTTGGCTCAGTTCCTTCACTTGGTATATCTTTGTGATATTTGTGATGAAATTGCAAAAACCTTTTATTCAATTGGTATTATTTGTTTGTGATACTTGTTGCCTATCTCAAAGAATCTTCACTATCTCTTGTTCCCTTAGTGATATGTGTGATGCCTTTGATATTTTTGAAGTTCATTTATATACAATGAGATAAATTTGAGCTGTGTGCTATGCTTTTAAGCAACAATCTCGTTTGTGTATTTATGACTTCCTTATGGATACTGACGTGGGTACACCTTTCGAGTGTGCCACCGTGGACTACCCTGGTGCGGAAAAGGACAAAGGCCCATCGGTCATAAGGCCCAGGAAGGAGGCCCCGAAGGAAAGACTTAGAAATATTAGGTCGGCAGGCCTAGATGTAAACCTAGTCGGTATAGGACCCGAGACCCAGTCCCACTATTTAAGGACTGGGAGGGCCGCCGACCTAGGGTACGCTCATATTCACCACCAGAAACCCTAGCGAGATCGCATCTCACGATCTTGCCATTGTAATCGATCTGTAAAGCTCATCATCAATTCCAGACAAGCAGGACGTAGGGCTTTTACCTTCGGGGGCCTGAACCTGGGTAAATCCAGCTTGTCAGCCGACGGATCCACCAGTACCACCATCTTCTTCTCCTATTCTCTCAACCCAAGGATGTCATCCAAGGGATTTGGCGTGGTAACCCCACGTCAATTGGCGCCGTCTGTGGGAAAGACTGGTGCTGGATCTACTGATTCGGCGGCTTCATCAGTGACCATCGGCAACTCGCCGGATCTGCAATCGCCGATCTTCTTCGGCTCCCTGGGATTCAGCCCACACTCGCCGGTCACGCGACCGGCTTTCGAGGATCTGCAAGCTGGCGTGGAGGTGAGCTTTGGCGAGCTACGCTTCTTCGTCAACAAGTGGGGCACTCTCCGCCTCACGGATGCACCACACCCTGCGGCAACAGCACCCGCTACTTCATCGACTGCCGCGGTAGAGTCCGCCCCTTCATCGGCTGCATCAGCCTTCGCCGTGTCTTCCGACGACGAGTTCTTGGGCAATTTGCTCAAGGAGATCGCGTCGTTCTCGACTGTGACAACGCGATCTTCATCGCCAAACATCACTTTCGCGCGCACGACTGAATGGGCAGTCGTGCCCTATGCTACATCGACTCCGTCATCAAGCCCTTCAGATCTTGCCAGCGGAAATCAAGAAAATTTCGAGTATGTCTTCGGAGACGACTCGGACCCGGAGGAGGTTCCGCGCATCCTCCCCATGCAAGTATACATGACGGCACCCGCGGCGCCACCCACAGGACCGGCCGCGGGGACGGCTATCATAACGGCAGCATCACCAAGCGCCCCACCCGAGCCGCGCACATACCCGTTCACAGTAACTCTGCAAAACAGACGAACTCAACTGTACATCACCCAAGCTATGGGTAAAAAGGGCGATAAAGGCTGTAGCGGATGGCGCTCCGGCGGAGGATGCCACGGCCGAAGACCTGCAATGCTACCAGTACCTGCTATGGCAGGAAGGTATCAAGCTAAAGGAGTAGGAGAGGGTCCTTACGGAAAGAAGAAGGCAAGCTAGCCTATCAAGCGCGCGACGGGCGGATTTATCCGTCGAATCATCGGGACGATCTCAACCTTCCCGCGATCAGCCTCGCTACCTGCGTATGCCGGAGGGGGCAAGAACTACCGTCACCCGAAACTTGGAGGACTCCTTCATGTCCCTAGATGACGGAGGAATACCAATCCCCAAAACAGCTACTGGCGCCCTCATGTCGGTGGCCACTTACCTGCAAGTGACGCAACCACCGGAGGGCGACCCTCGGGCGGCCTTGCACTGTCAGCAAATCAAGTTCGTCATCATGGCGGGTGCAGAGCTGATACCAGAGGAACCATCACAACCAACCGCAGCCGCAGCGAGTGCCAACAACGCGCCTCCACGACGACAACAAAGTCCACGGCATGAACCGCGGACCTGCCACCTAGGCGACCGCGCTGCACGTGATCAGGAGGATCGCATCATGTGTGTAAACAACGAGCATGCCGCTCATGACCGAGAAAACCGCGTCACTCGCAGCAACAATGAGCGAGCAGCTCCAGACCAAGACAACCGTGTCGCCCATGACCAGCGGAACCGCGGTAATCGCGGGCATGAGGAGCGCTACCAGCTCAACGAAGGCGAAGATGCACGCAACGTCATCACGCAGAACGGAGTCAACAAGAACCGCACGAGGCGGGCTGCACGCGACACGAGCAGCGAAGATCCAGACTCCGAAGAAGACTTCGAACCTTGCGGAGCACTCTGCTTCAGTCGTCATATCCGAGAGGAAAGAATGCCGAAGGGTTTCAGATTAACATCTGAGACCCCAAAGTATGATGGTCTACAAGAACCCTCTGCCTGGCTGGAGGACTATCTCACGGCAGTAACTTGCCAGAGAGGTTCCACGTCTACGGCCATGCAATACGTTCAGCTGATGCTCATAGGGTCTGCCCGAGCCTGGCTTAGAAGCCTGCCGCGGGGAGCATATACCTGCTGGGAAGATTTCGGCGAGGACTTCATCCGCAACTTCGCTGGCACATGCAAACGACCCGCCTCATTCGAAGAACTTCGAGCTTGCAAGCAGCGATCGGGTGAGACGCTGCGCGAGTATATTCAGCGGTGGACCCTCCTCCGTAACTCGGCGGAGAGGATCTCAGAAGACAATGCGATATACGCGTTCACCCGAGGTGTCTATCGACTCGAGCTGAAGGAGACGCTCGGAAGAATAAAGCCGAAGACCATCGCTCACCTCATGCAAATCGCTAATGAGTGGGCAGACGGAGAAGACTCTATACGCAACGAGCGCAATGATACACCCGTGGAGAACGGCGACCAAGGCCACTGGAGTCATCGCAGCAGCGATCGCCGCCGCAAGCGGAAGTCGCGTGTCTACGAGGACACGGAGGGCATGGAACTCGTGGCGGCAGGTTTTCCTGAAAGCCGCGAGCAAAGAAACCGTGACGACAGTCGCTACGAGCGCGACAGTCGAACAACCGGTTACAAGGGCAACAAAGAAGTCAAGCACGAATGGCGGCCACGAGAGTCGCGAGGTGGTCGAGTTCCACGACCTCCCCCAATGCTTCATGACGCGTGCCGGTTCCACATGTTCAGAGATGAGAATGGTGTTCTCACATCCAAGCACCTCCTCAAAGACTGTGAGAGGTTTCATATCCTCCACGGACAGTACGCACAGCTCCTCCTGCATCAGCAACAGCAGGCGCATGCAGTACCTGGGGCATTGGCTGTGGGAGCACCGCACGCTCCACCATTGCCTCCGGGACACATGGCGAGTGCATTCCAGTACCAGCCACGGGTAGAAGAGCCAAGATCTGATGGGGATGCTTACCCAAAGCCTGTGGGTCGCATGTTCATGATCCAGAAAGGACGTCCCTCAAATCGGGACCAAAAGCTCATAACAAGGCAGGTCCACCTTGTCGTTAAATCACCACTTGCGGTACCAGAGTACCTCAACTGGTCACAGGCCAGCATAACATTCACCAGGGACGATCATCCACCTCAAGTTCCGCGGCCAGGCCACTCAGCCCTTGTTTTGGATGCGCAGATAGGAGGCTTCGCTATGAGCCGCGTGTTCATGGATGGTGGCAGCGGAATCAATATCATGTTCGCTGACACGCTGCACGGAATGAACATACTGACGACAAACCTGGCGCCTTCCGTCAACACCTTCCACAGCAAAGTACCAGGGAGACCAGTCTATCCCTTGGGAACGATCTCACTCGACGTGATCTTTGGTGAGCCAGCCAACTTCCGGAAGGAGAAGATAGAGTTCGAGGTGGTTGACTGGAAGTCGCAGTACCATGTCATCCTAGGACGACCAACGTTCGCACGGTTCATGGCGGTGCCACATTATGCCTACCTGAAGCTGAAGATGCTGGGACCTTACGGGACAATCACCGTCAACGGAGACTTCGAACGATCCGACGAGTGCGATCGCAAGTTCAATAAGATCTCTGAGTCGTTCGGGGCGCAGGAGCAGCTCCAGGAGTTGGCACTCACCAACAACCGCACCCTCTTTCCCGAGGGCAAACAATCAGCGTCAGGCTCTGCCTTCAACGCGCGACACAAGGGAGCACCAGGTGCACCCGACGGACCCCAAGAAGACGGTCCTCGTATCAACAAGCTTGCCTTCCGCATAGGAAGGCGCGCTCGTCGAGTTCCTACATGAGAACTGGGAGATTTTTGCCTGGTGTCCAGCCGACATGCCAGGCATACCCAGGGAATTCGCCGAGCACGCCCTCCAGATCCTGCCGAATGCAAGGCCAGTCAAGCAAACGATGCGCCGCTTTGCGGATCCGAAGCGCCTCGCCATCGGGCAAGAAATCGATAGGCTCCTGGCAGCCAACTTCATCCGGGAGATCAAGAAGTCTGACTGGGTCGCCAACCCAGTCCTGGTGCCAAAGAAGAACACAGACATACTACGCATGTGTGTCGACTTCACTTCATTAAACAAGTGTTGTCCAAAAGACCATTTTCCACTGCCTCGAATCGACCAAATTGTCGACTCGACTGCAGGCTGCGCGCGCCTCTGCTTCTTGGATGCCTATTCAGGCTATAACCAGATCAGGATGAAGAAGGAAGACGAAGAGAAAACATCATTCATCACACCCTTTGGTGTTTACTGTTACACAACGATGCCCTTCGGGCTGAAGAACACGGGTGCCACGTACCAGCGTATGATGCAGAACTGCCTCAATGAGCAGATCGGACGCAATGTCCAGGTGTACGTTGACGACATCGTCATCAAGACCAAGAAGGAAGACACACTCCTTGACGACCTCCGCGAAACATTCGCCGCACTGAAGAAATACACCATCAAGCTGAACCCTACTAAGTGCGTGTTCGGTGTGCCAGCCGGGCAACTACTAGGCTACCTCGTATCTGCGCGAGGTATCGAATCAAATCCGGAGAAAATATAGACGCTCCTGAAGATGCCGGCACCGTCGAAGCTCAAGGATGTGCAGCAGCTCTCTGGAAGGATAGCGGCACTCAGCCGATTCATTAGCAGGCTTGGGGAGAAGGCGCTCCCGTTCTACCACCTGATAAAGAAGACGGACCGCTTTGAGTGGACCGAGGAATCCCAAGCCTCCTTCGTCGACCTCAAGCGCACCCTGTCAACGCCACCAGTCTTGGTGGCACCACATGAAAAGGAGCCGTTGTATCTCTATATAGCGGACACAAACAGGGTAGTCAGTACGGTGCTGGTAGTCGAGCGGGCTGAAGAAGGAAAAGCTCATGGCGTGCAGAGACCAATATACTACCTCAGCGAGGTGTTGTCTCAGTTGAAGCAGAGATACCCGCACTATTAGAAGCTGGCGTATGGGGTATTCATGAACTCGCGCAAGGTGGCACACTACTTCCAAGAGCACCCCATCACAGTGGTGAGCGCGGCTCCACTAAGTGACATACTCAACAACTCCAAAGCGACAGGCAGAGTCGCCAAATGGAGCATCGAATTAGGTCCTCTAGACCTAACATACAGACACCCGACAGCAATCAAGGCACAAGTCCTCCCCGACTTCACTACGGAGTGGATGGAGATGCAGTTGCCGTCGGTACCCGATACGTCCAGCTCATGGACCATGTACTTCGATGGGTCCAAGAGGAACGAAGGTGCAGGAGCAGGTATTATCCTCATATCACCCAAAGGCGACAAGCTTCGTTATGTGCTGCAGATGGACTTCGAGAAGCCATCCAACAACGAAGCAGAATATGAAGCCCTGATCCATGGGATGAAGATGGCTAAGGAGTGCGGCGCTGATCGCCTGATGATATACGGAGACTCGAACCTGGTCGTGCAACAGACCATGAAGGAGTGCGATGCAACAACAGAGAATATGATAGCATACAGGAACCTGTATAACATCATGGAGGGGAGCTTCGACGGCTGCGAGCTCCACCATGTCGGGCGAGCAAGCAATGAGGAGGCAGACACCCTCGCCAACATCGGGTCCTTGAAACTCAAGGTGCCCCCCGGAGTCTTCCTGGAGAAGATAAACAAAAGATCTATCAAGGTCAAGCAGCCTGTGGCTCCCTCTACACCGGCAACCAGGACTGAGGCTGCAAGCGAAGACGCATCTGCAGCAGCAGAACCTTCAGTCGAAGTATTCCTCGTCGAGCCAATCTGGACAAAGCCATTCCTGGCATATATGCTCCGGCAGGAGCTTCCCGAGGACACAGTCGAAGCACGGCGTATCACTCGCCGTGCCAAAGCATTCACAATAATCGGCGGAGAGCTGTACAAGCGCAACATATCAGGCATCCTCCAGAGGTGCATCGCATCAGAGGACGGCAAGGCCATGCTCCTCGAGATCCACGCTGGCACATGTGGACATCATGCTAGCAGCAGAGCCTTAGTCGCCAAGGCCCTGCGAGCTGGGTTTTATTGGCCCACAGCGCTCCGTGATGCTGAGCACATCGTCAGGCGATGCATCGGCTGTCAGAAGTTCGCCACCAAGCCTCATGCACCGACGTCAGAACTGAAGACAATACCTTTGGCGTGGCCTTTCGCCCAGTGGGGACACGATATGGTCGGGCCACTGCGCAAGTCTCCTCGAGGAGGACACACACATCTACTTGTGGCTATCGATAAATTCACCAAGTGGATAGAGGTCGTGCCAATTACCAACTGCGCAGCTACCTCAGCTGTCAATTTTATCAAGTCCATCATGTTCCGCTTTGGGGTGCCTCACAGCATCATCATCGATAACGGAACAAACTTCACCGCCGAAGAGTTCCAAGATTTCTGCAAGGAGCAAGGGATCAAGCTCAACTACGCCTCGGTCGCTCATCCGCAGTCCAATGGACAAGTGGAAAAAGTGAACGGCCTTGTCTGCAGCGGAGTCAAGAAACGCCTCTTCGTGCCACTCAAGCGCGCGGCGGGTGCTTGGGTGGAGGAGCTGCCATCTGTGCTCTGGAGCCTGCGCACCACACCAAACAGATCAACCCAGTACACCCCATTCTTCATGGTGTAAGGAGCAGAAGCAGTCCTGCCACGTGACATACGCTTCGATGCACCTCGCATCGTCGCGTACAACGAAGACGACGCTGAAGCCGTACTCGAAGACGACGTCGACTTGCTGGATGAGCCCCGGGACATCGCACTCTCCCGAACGACTATCTACCAACAGAACCTCCGCAACTATCACAGCAAGCGGCTGCGCACAAGAGCCTTTATCGAAGGAGACCTGGTACTCAGGCTCAATCAGAAGAAGGTGCACAAGCTCGCCTCCCCATGGGAGGGACCCTTTATCATCGCCAAGGTCATCGGTGGAGGCGCGTATCCCTTGAAGGACCCGAAGACAGGCGAACTCATCCACAACCCCTGGAACGCGGCGCAACTGCGACGCTTTTACACGTAGCACAACTATCAAAGGCTGGTCAGCCACCTCTGTAAACATTAGAGGCCATGTCTCCAGCAATAAAGCGCAATGTTCCTTTACCATATGAGCCAACACACAGCGCACAAAATAAACACCCGAAAGGGCAACCATCATATCCAGCTCCGGACGTAGCACCCGATACTCGGGGGCTACGCCGTTAGAGCACAAATCATTCTCTGCCGGAACAGCACCCGATGCTCGGGGGCTGCGCTGTTGAGCTAAACAAAAACAAGGAAAATCGCCTTCGTGGCACCCGATACACGGGGGCTGCGTTGCTTGGGCCAAAACAAAACAAACACTATATACAAAGCAACTCCAAGCTTTACAGAGCAAGCATACAAGTTTTTTGCAAATATACAATGTGCTTGCACAAACAAAAAATCAGTCTACAGGCTCGTCCTTTGGAACCCGTGACGCCACATAGTCCGAGTAAATCTCGGTGTCACGCTCCAGTTTCCTAATCAACTTGACGGCTACATCTTCTACGGCGCGATAGTGAGTTTTCATCGGCGTAGGCTCTCCGTCTTCCCTGTCGGGGACTTCTTCTATCCCCCTCAGGACGAGATACGGGTGTCGCCGGCGAACAAAAGCTAAGGCGTACGTCGCACCGCTGACAAGCTGCGTCCGGATTAAACTCTGCGCAGCCTTGCCATTTCAGAATCGCGTCATGAGAGCCCCAAGACCCTGCGGCTGCGGATCCAGAGGGAACAACGCTTTGTACACAAGCGCCAGTGCAGAACGGCACGCCCCGGCGAAGGACGTCACCTGGCTTATGCGATCCTGAAGAACAGCCAACACCCAACCTCGTGAAGGGTCTGACCAAAACGAGGCGGTGTCGCGCCCGACAGCCTCGGCAACATGGCGAAGCCGATTATCCACCCGACCGGCCTCAGCTTGAGGGTCTTATTGTACACCTACACACAAAGAAAAGATGAAACAACTAAGGAAACGAGCGACGCCAAAAGACTCGGGGGCTTGCAGCCACTTACACAGTAAGTCATTGTTGGCCTTTTCCAACTCCTCAAGAAGGAAGGCTTCCCGTTCAGCGGGGCGAGGCTGCTTCGACTTAAGTACAGCCAAGGCACCCTGCGCCACTCGCAGGTCTTGCTCAAGCCTAGCGCAACGATCCTGGATCATCGTGAGCCGATAATCCCCAGAGTCGCGGTTTCCAGAAGAACAACCAGCAGTCGCAGCCGCGTGGACATGTGGCGCGGCATCAGAAGACGGAGCGGCAATCGTTGGTTTTACCTGTTAGCAAGCCAGGAAGCCAAGTATGAGACATCCTTCCTGAAGAAGGCACGGGGGCTGGAAGAAGTCGCAAGGAACAAAGACATCAAGACAGATGTAAAATCTTATATAAAGTTTGCAACTGGCACAGCCATTACAAAAGGGCGACAGACATCGCCACGGATAAACTACAAAAGATGAAAAATACAAAGACAAGCAGCTACTGCGAGCCCGCGGACTTCTTGGCCTTCTCCGCATGCTTAGCAGCCTTCTTCTCCAAGGTTTCAGTCAGCTTTTGTGCCTACTCGTGAGACCGCTCGGCGAATCTGCCAAGAGCCACCAGCTTGCCAGAGGGTCCGCGGGGCAGCCCAGACATAGCCTTGTCGAAGTCACCCTCGAAGCCGTGCCCCAGTAGCATAAGGAGGGTAGTCTGCGAGCCACGTACCGTGTGCTCGCGTCGGAAGTCGTCAATGGCGGAGCCGTCAGGGCCAAACAGCTCAGCCAGTTCCCCGAGTGAAGCAGGACGCTGCCCCTTGGGAAACAGACTGCCGTGCAAGTTCGTCAGCGCGTCGGTAGCCTTCTCCAAGAGACCGCCCGCCTGTTGGCCAGCACCCTCTATAGCAACAACTGCGCCGTCCAAGTCATCGACGGCAGCCTGGGCGCTGGAACATGCCATAGTGCCAAGGCTACCTGAAGAAAGCAGAAAAGAAACTCGGTAAAACCAAAGGAAGCAGAAAGAACAGAGAAAAGCAGAGTTAACACTTACCCAACAAGGAGTTGCTCGCCGCGCAGAGGCGCTGCACTAAGGCCTGCTTGTGGGCATCGGCCGCCTCCTTCGCGACCGTGGCGGTGTCCAGCTGCTCCTTGAGGGTAGCAGCCTGCTGCGAGGCGATTTCCTTCTCGCGTCGCGACTGCGCCAACAACTCTGCAGCAAAAGGCGTTCAAGCAAATAGCAATAAAAACACTCCCAAGTAGCGGAAGACAAAGGACAAACCTCGGAGTTCGGCAGACTCTCGCTCCAGGCGAGTTTTCTCCGCCTCCATGGCCGCGAAACGACGGCCGATATCCAACAGCTCGAGCGCCATAGGCTGCACCAAACAAAGAACAAAGAGTCAGTGGAAGAACTTGAGTCTGTACACGACTGGATTCAGTCGCCCATAGACTCGGGGGCTACTCCCATCGGGAGCGCTGTCGCGCACCCGATAAATCAAAGACAAAAAACAAAGAAACAAAGGAGATATATCTGTTTAGAGTCTATACCCAACTGTTCCTAGTTGACTATAGACTCGGGGGCTACTCCCATCGGGAGCGCTGTCGTACACCTGATGCAAACAAAAAGTATTCACTACTTACATGTTCGGCTGAAGCAAGCGGAGGAGCGCTGGCGATGGTGACAAGGGCGCCGCCAGGAGTTGGGGCAGTTGCGGCCGGCGCGACGTCGGGATCAGACGACAGTGGAGGAGCTGTTGTCTCCGCACGATGGGCCTCCGCGCTGTCGCCCTCGTCCGTTCGTTTGCCCGCATTGGGCGGCAGAGTCGCACCAGAGGAAGAGTCCCTGCAGATAAGCACACGATAAGCCAAGAATTTCAAATAGAAACTCTAACCAACAAGGAAGGGAAAGCAGCAGTTGAAAACTTACGAAATAAGGGCTGTCATCAGAGCGGCAGGGTCGTAGCAGTCCAGAGCAGCACGAGTCTTCTTCGGCGGAGGCTCCATGGATCACGCGCCGGAGGGACCTCCTCGTCAGCACGAGCAGGAGGCGACGATGAATTGGAACCCTCTGCGACGGGATCCTGCTTCGACTTCCCCGCTGCCTTGGAGCCAGCGTCGCGGACACGCTTGCGGCGGATGAGAGGAACTTCATCACTATCCGCAGCCTCTGCATCCTCGACCGACGCAGCGGAACAGACAGAAATGTCCTGCTCATCAGGATCATCCCGCAAGTCAGGGGCCGCAGAAGTCCCCTTCTCCTCAGGAAGAGGAGGAAGGCTGACAAACGTCGAGAAGCCCTTCGAGCAGAAAAACAAAGCATCTCTCTCAGCAATCAAAACATCGGCAAACACAGCAAACAGAGAAAAGAAACACAAGAACAAAGCACATACCTCCGGAACAGGGTTCTCGAGGCTGAATGGCACCACGGGCGATTCAAGGACGTTCGCCTCGCCGACCTTGAGCAGGGTCAGTGCGCAAACGCGAGACTCGACCTCGCCCGTGGACAACTCCTCCGCGGACGTACGCGTCACGTCGGCGGCTCCGGCAAACTCGAACAACGGGTGCGCCCGAGCTTGAATCGGGTGCACCCGCCTTCTGATGAAAGTGGCGATGAGGTGAACGCCACTTACCTCCTTGCCGGCGGTCTTCAGCAGCTTCGACACCCGAGACATGAGGGGATCAGACTCCTTGATCTCTCGGGCGTCGGGGCGATGCGTCCAGGAGTTCTTCTTTGTCACGGTCACGCCAGCACGGAACGGGGGAACCCCGTACTTCTGCCCGGGCTGGTGGACGTCGGTGATGTAGAACCACTTTTTCCTCCAGTTCTGCGCGGACTCGAGCTGCTTCAGGTTGAAGTACTCGATGTCCCCGCGGGACTGGATGCCGAAACCCCCGACGGGGTAAACACCGCGAGTGCCGGCGTTGCGCTTCACGTTGAAGATCCGCTGCCACAGCCCCCAGTGCAGGTGAATGCCGAGGAAGCACTCGCACAGGACGATGAAGCAGCTGATGTGGAGGATGGCGTTCGGCGTGAAGTCGTGGAGCTGGACGCCGTACGCGTACATCAGCCCCCGGACGAATTCGTGAACAGGGAAGGCGAATCCCCTGTTCACGAAATCGACGAAGCAGACGCGCTCGCCGTCGCGGGGACGAGGGGCCACCTCGTCGCCGGGCGCCCGCGTCGCCATCTTCTCCAACGGCGGCAGGAGGCCGTCGCGGTGCAGCGCCTCCAGCTGGCGCTCATCCACGGACGACCTCTGCCAGTCGCCGTGAATCTTCTTCAGCCCGCTGGCCGTGCCGGTGCCGGTGGCGGCGGCGCCGGTGGACCTCTTCTTTCCGGAGATTTTCTTCATGCCGGAGGTGGACATGGACGCTTTGGTGGCTACACGCAGAGAGGCAGAGCGCAAGGGGAGGAGGAGAACTTCGGCAGTGAGAATGGGGATTGTGCCTTTTTCACCGCCGGGGCGCCCCTATTTATCCATCGGACTGGGCGATGTGTGCCGTCCGATATTCATCGAGCAAAACAGAGCACATCCAACCCCACACGTGGCGCGTGCGGAGGGCGACCGTCGCCGGCTGCGTCGCCCAATACGCACGAGAAACGAGGAGGCCATCATCATGGCGTGGCGAAATTTTCGCGCCCACCAGTCAAACCGACGTGACGTTTCGTACTGTCACTTCTGGCAGGCCAAACGGCAGAGCGCCTCGGTAGCGCAGCGCATGCGCGTGACGTCATTCATGACGCAGGAGTTACAGACTGCCTTCGGCACGGTCTTACTTGACAAAGTATCGACTCCCATATGCTGTCAGACTGAACAAATTTGCATCTGCTCACTCCCATCGGGAGCAAAACAAATCCCTCAGTTTACGGCAAAATAAATGGGTTGAGATTATCCCCAGTTATAAATAATTCAGCATAATTTTGGGGAACACTCCCCTAAGGAGCGCCACCGCGCACTCGATAAAAGCACGACTGTGCAACACTCGAAAGGTTATCGACTTCGGTCTAACCCGAGCAACATACCCGAGATGAATCAAATACAGCTGACCCTCGGATGCTGCACTCCGTAGTGCAAAGGTAAGACCCACCGATCCGTCGTGTAGGGCCAGGCCCACTGGCAGCAGCCGTGGTAGCTTGACAGATATGTCGCACCAGCAGGTGTGAAGAAAAATCCCGACGGACGCGTTGGGTACCCTTTCAGGCCGAATTCGACTCGTAAGATCCCAAGCGGCTGGAGTCGAAGGGACTAGCCTCCAAGCTCGAGCCTGGGGACTCGAGTCTGATGTACGCTAATAATGCTTGTGCCCAAGAGCACTTAACTGGTCCCGATCCGTCGAGAGTACCAGGCTTATTGTGCGAGATCCACCACTAAGCGTCCTGAAACACGGATACGAATGAATCGCTAAAGGCACGACTCGCACCAGGACGATACAATGCGGAGGAGTCCCTACCAGACTCTCCAAGTCTACTAGGTCCTCGGGGGCTACTGACGTGGGTACACCTTTCGGGTGTGCCACCGTGGACTACCCTGGTGCGGGAAAGGTCAAAGGCCCGTCGGTCATAAGGCCCAGGAAGGAGGCCCGAAGGAAAGACTTAGATATATTAGGTCGGCAGGCCCAGATGTAAACCTAGCCGGTATAGGACCCGAGACCCACTGGGAGGGCCGCCGACCTAGGGTACGCTCATACTCACCACCAGAAACCCTAGCGAGATCGCATCTCACGATCTCGCCATTGTAATCGATCTGTAAAGCTCAGCATCAATTCCATACAAGCAGGACGTAGGGCTTTTACCTTCGGGGGCCTGAACCTGGGTAAATCCAGCTTGTCAGCCGACGGATCCACTAGTACCACCATATTCTTCTCCTATTCTCTCAACCCAAGGATGTCATCCGAGGGATTTGGCGTGGTAACCCCACGTCATCTGCCAAGGTTACAGAATGATGTGGTCCAATGGCTTGTTAGTTTTGAGTTGGTGTTCCCACCATCGTTCTTCAATGCTATGACGCATCTCCTGGTTCACCTAGTTGAAGAGATTGCCATTCTCGGTCCTGTATTTCTACACAATATGTTCCCCTTTGAGAGGTTCACGGGAATTATAAATAAATATGCCCATAACCGTTGTAGGCCAGAAGGAAGCATATCCAAGGCTATGGAACAGAGGAGGTCATTGAGTTCTGTGTTGACTTTATTCCTGACCTTAAGCCGATTGGTGTTCCACAATCACGGCATGAGGGGAGACTGAGTGGAAAAGGCACGCTAGGAAAGAAAGCAAAAATATGTAGGAACGGGCATTCTTTAACTCAAGCACACTACACAGTTTTACAGAGTTCTACCTTGGTGGCTCCGTATATCGAGGAACACATGAATATAGTACAGTCTCAACACCCGGACAGTCTAACACCTGGATTACACATGAACACATTGAGACTTTCGGCGGTTGGTTGTGAACACATCTCATGAATAACAACATTGTTGGAGATCGGCTGTACTTGTTGGCCAGGTCACCATCTTCAACTGTATTGACTTTCAAGGGTACGAGATAAATGGAAATACATTTTACACGATCACCCAAGATAAAAAGAGCACCAACCAAAACAGTGGTGTCCGCTTTGATGCAACAAACAACAATGGGCAACCATAGAGGAGATATGGGAACTTGACTATGGACCTTCTTTTAAGGTCCCTTTGTTTCGGTGCAAATGGGTCAAGCTGAATGGAGTCGGGGTTCAGGTAGACAAGCTGTACAGAATGACAACAGTGGATCTCAACAATCTTGGTTATAGAGATGAACCATTCGTCCTAGCCAATGATGTGGCTCAGGTTTTCTATGTGAAGGACATGTCTACCAAACCGAGAAAAAGAAAAAAATAAGCAAACGAATAAATCATCCGACGAGCTAAAGTGTCACATAATTTTTTCAGGGAAAAGAACATCGTGTAGTGGAGGACAAGACAAACATGTCAGAAGATTATAAT